>JBBBDQ010001775.1:4187500-4352500 GCA_037127315.1 Ascarosepion bandense
TAGATAAATTCTTTCTAGTTATAGATGTAATAGTTTGTAGGAAGATATATTTTTTGATTCATTGGGTTTGTCAGGAGGGGCCGATTTTTTTTGTTTTTATTTTGGAATATTTTATAAGCATTTTGTTTTGAGTTGAATGTAAATAATCAGGAGACTGAAGAAAATTGAAAGTGTTTTTAGTGTATTTCCTCTCTTTATTGAAGGCTGCATTATTTATACGAAGAGTGGAAAATACATGGAAAATACTTATTATATTTAATTATTTTATATTCTTGACTTAGTCCACTCTCCAAAATACGAAAAAGTAGATTTTTTTTATTCTTTTTAATGTGTGGCATTGGTTAGCCTGAGAATATTTTATCATCACTTTGTGTTCTTATATATGTGAGGTGTGTGTACCTCATATATATCATCAGTAATTTCTGGTATTTTTCAGCTATTAAACCAATTTATGAGTGAACTGATCATCTCAAAGGTATCTGTCATGTCAATGGGCATAAAAGTTGTGAAAACCTAGGTGCTGAAAAGCCATTATTCTGTGAATGGCTTTAACTAACTGATTCCGATTTCTTTGATTTTCAGTCTTTTATGACAAGAATCCAAGGTTTTCAGAATTTGGTTCTCGGGTATTAAATTCTGCTGCAGTCATATGATGAATTTTCTCCACGGTATCCGCAGACATGTTTCTTCTTTCTTTCTTTCTTGTTGCCAACCAAGGCTGATGAGCTTCTTTTTTTTTTTTTTATCATTTCCCCCAAAGCAAGGTGGTACCACCACTGATGTGCAGGGGGCTACATAAGAGAGTTAAGATTTTAGGCAGAAGGAGAGTGAAGAGGAAGACTAAACAGCTACAGTGGTGATAGAGAAAGGGCAAAAGAAGGATATGAACACAGGGTTGAAAACAGTTGCAAAGGTAGAGAAAAGAAAAGAACAAGATACACAGGGTGATGTGGATAAGAGATGGGAATTGACATTGCATTTAAATTCCTGGAGGTTGTAGCCATCAGGAAAGCAAGTATATGAAAAGGAATTCCACAGGCGGGAAGCGCAAGAAAAGAAGCTGCTGGAGTAGAATTGTTGCTTGCATTTGGTTGATCTAAGCATTGTGGTGCAGTGGATATCGGCTCAGAATGAAAAATCGGGGAGCCAAGTTCAAATTCCAGTTGAATTCCTTGCATTCACTTACACACAAATACTCCTGGTAAAGGCATTAATCAGTCTCTTCCCTCCAGTTATGGGTTAAATAACATGACAGATTGGTTGTCAGCCAAGGCTATAGAACCCAATCTACCACAGAAAGCAATGGCAAACTATTGTGGGATAATCAACTGTCCAGTCAGTTATGTCCCTTTCGAGACATGATTGTCCAAGTGTGTATCATGTATGGCATTTAACTGACTGAATTGTAAAAGGGTGAGACCTTGTTGCCAGTCTGGTTTGGTTGCCCGAGTAAATTCTTGTGGAGTGGGCACCAGTGATTTAAGTTTGTCAACTTGTTGCCAACCAAGGTTGATGAGCTTTTAGCTGACCATTCATATACCTACGATTTTTTAAAAATATATGAGACTAATGTAATATGTTATATTTATGAGTAAAAGTGTTCAAAATCAGACAAAGTGGGTATGTAAATATAAATATAAAAGTGGACACTGAGGTCAACACCAAGCAGGGACACTCTCTCATGCCTCAGTGCAATCTTAAGGCCATTGTGTTGACTTCAGTGTCCACTTACACACACACAAATAGACACATAATAATGAAACGGGAAAATGGTACCAGTGAAAATGACTTGGTTACAGCATAAAATTCTAGGTATTAAACTCGGATTTTAAAGGTTGATAGATGTCATAGTGCTTATATCAAGACATTTGATTTCATTGTTTTTCATAAATTTTAAACATATAATTTTATATCAACAATTCTTTTTGTTTTTTGGTAATATTAAAATTAAAGGAAAGGTTTTTATTTATATATATATATTGTACAATATAACGTTTATATATAACGTACAATATAAGGTTTTTTTATATATATATATATATATATATATATTGTGCAATATAACGCTCGACGTTTGTATCGAGCACTCTTTATAAATGTAAATGCATGAACAGCAGGTTAAAAAACCTACAAGTTCCACAACTTTGTTACAATATATATATATATATATTAGTAACAAAGTTGGAGAACACATGGGTTTTTTTTACCTACTGTTCAGGCATTTACTTTTATAAAGAGTGCTCAATACAACTTAGAGCATTATATTGTAATGGTTGTTACAATGGTTGAAATTCAACTTATCACCTGCTGAGAAGCGCATGTAGTAGCGTTGAAACGCGAAAATTTTTGTGTAGTGATACTATGAATATATAAACCATTCTAACAACCATTACAATATATATATATATATATATATATATATATATATATATATAATAGTTAAGAAAATGTACAAATTACAAACTACTAAAAAGTGTACATTTTGTTTGGACATTGAAAGGAGAATGTCTCATCAGGTAGTAAGGTAGTTATACAAGAAAATAGGGTGTGTGCATGTAGGGATTAATTTTATTGATGTACTTTTCTAAATTAAAAATAATCCTTTTAAAATTAGGATGAAATTATATCAGAAATAATCCAAAATTTAATTTGGGAAGAAATATGGTCCAGGCTTTTGTTTTTCTTAAGTCATAATTAGGGTATGTTGAGACAAATTGTGAATTTCATAAAATTATTCACTGTGTTGACAGAGGCAAATAGTTTCCTTCTTACATGAGAAGTATTAATCATAATTTGGAAAAGTAGATCAGTAAAATAAATCAACACAAAATGTCTATTGTCTTTAATAATATTTGCCTTAAAGAACATGTAGTGCATAAATATTTGCAGTGTGTGAGTGTGTGTATATATATATATATACACACATATATATATATATATATATATATATATATAAAAAGCTGACATTTTTATTACTTAATTTTGTTATTATAGGGGATACTTTGTATATTTTAAATAGGCTTACCATTTTTATTTATTAAAGGATGTATTATAGCTATTTACTATCTGCCTGTTTAATAAATAAAAATGGGGCCCCCTGTTTCAAATATACAAAGTATCCAATATAATAACATTTTAAGTAATAAAAATGTCAGCTTATATATATATAATGTGTGTGTGTATTTATATATGTATATATATATATATATATATGTATATATATAGAATGTGTGTATACGTGTGTATTTATATACGTATATATATATATATATATATATATAGAATGTGTGTATACGTGTGTATTTATATACGTATATATATATATATATATATATATAGAATGTGTGTATACGTATGTGTGTATTTATATACGTATATATATATATAGAATGTGTGTATACGTATGTGTGTATTTATATGCGTATATATATATATATAGAATGTGTGTATACGTATGTGTGTATTTATATACGTATATATATATATATAGAATGTGTGTATACGTATGTGTGTATTTATATACGTATATATATATAGAATGTGTGTATACGTATGTGTGTATTTATATACGTATATATATATATATAGAATGTGTGTATACGTATGTGTGTATTTATATACGTATATATATATATATAGAATGTGTGTATACGTATGTGTGTATTTATATACGTATATATATATATATATATATAGAATGTGTGTATACGTATATATATAGAATGTGTGTATACGTATGTGTGTATTTATATACGTATATATATAGAATGTGTGTATACGTATGTGTGTATTTATATACGTATATATATAGAATGTGTGTATACGTATGTGTGTATTTATATACGTATATATATAGAATGTGTGTATACGTATGTGTGTATTTATATACGTATATATATAGAATGTGTGTATACGTATGTGTGTATTTATATACGTATATATATAGAATGTGTGTATACGTATGTGTGTATTTATATACGTATATATATAGAATGTGTGTATACGTATGTGTGTATTTATATACGTATATATATAGAATGTGTGTATACGTATGTGTGTAGTTATATACGTATATATATATAGAATGTGTGTATTTATATACGTATATATATATAGAATGTGTGTATTTATATACGTATATATATATAGAATGTGTGTATTTATATACGTATATATATATAGAATGTGTGTATTTATATACGTATATATATATAGAATGTGTGTATTTATATACGTATATATATATGAATGTGTGTATTTATATACGTATATATATATAGAATGTGTGTATTTATATACGTATATATATATAGAATGTGTGTATTTATATACGTATATATATATATAGAATGTGTGTATACGTATGTGTGTATTTATATACGTATATATATATAGAATGTGTGTATACGTATGTGTATATATACGTATATATATATATATATATATGTATATACATATATATGTGTGTGTGTATATATGTATATATATATATATATATAGCGATGAAAAAAAATATTTAACTAACGCTGGATTTATCTCTCGGATTTTCTAGTCTGAACGACAGAACCCCATTTTTGCTGAGTTTTAGCCCACGTTCCTTGTTTTCTTCGGAGCTTCTCAGGCCCATTTTATTGAGATTTTCTGCTTATGTGGTTGCATAAATTACACAGGACAACAAAATGTTGCTGCTGGGCTAAAATTAAAAATAAGTGCTTGAGACAAAATCAAGTATTAAAATAAGACTGCAGATGCTAATCTTGCCTGCAGCAGATTGTGCAACTTGCATGACTTTGTGCAATGCACATGAGTTAAGAATTTCATACATTGGGCATTATTACAGGCTAACACATTCCACAAGTGGGGATGGATGTTTTTATTGTGTCGTCATCTCTTGTGTGGTACCCTCCAAGAGATTATTTATCTCACTGTTTCGTTTTGCACTTTCACCTACTGGCTTTATAGACATTTCAGCATAGACTGTCATAATAAAAACACTGCCACCTGGTGTTTCCAGTGCAAGAAAAAGTAAATTGGAGTAAAATGTTAAAAACTAAAATATAAAAGTACACACAGCATGTTACATATATATATATATATATATATATATATATATATATATATATAGTAATATTAATTATAGTAATAATACCAATAGCAACAGAACTAATTCTGTCAAAACTACCAATAATTAAACTACAAATGACATCGTCTTGAAACCCATCGGGAACGAACCCGGAGGGAAAAGAAGGGGAAGAAAAAAAGAAACAAGCGAAGTACCTGAACAAAAAGTCAAGCATTCGTGAGAAAAAAAAAACCCAAGACGAAAACCTTAACAATAAAGAGCTCAATACGAAAGCAGAGCACACAAAGCACTCAAAGCGAAAGTAGAACAATCAAAATCGAAAATCTAAGAGTGAGCCAATAACCTACCACGGTTTCGCTTAACAGCTCGTCGGGGGAAAAATTATATATATATATATATATATATATTTTTTTTTTTAATCATATCACCCCAAGCAAAGCGATAACGCCACTGATGCGCAGGGGGCTACGTAAGAGTGAAAAGATTGGAAAAGAAAAAGCCGGAAACCACATTCTAAACAGGGAACAAGGGATGAGCCTCTTCACCTGTTCAATAGATGTGGGTGGAGTGAGAACCGGGCGATAGTTTCTATCTACTCCAATTGAAAAAAAAGAAAAAGAAAAGAGAGAAAAGATTGGAAAAGAGAAAACCGTACTCTATTTTTAATCATTAAAACCTAAAAGGAGTACATTTACATTACAATATAGTCCTAAATTTGAATGAAGAAAACACAGAAAAATGTGTTTGCATAAAGTAAAGATGGGTGTCTTTCCTTGAGAAATTAAACGAATCATCCCAATTCAGTTTTTTTTTCTCTCTAGACTAAATGAACGTTAAAAATAATAAGGCCAAGGATACATAAAATTTCGAACTCTATACGACCAGTTAATTTTGAAAAAGAAAAAATAAAATAAATAAAATAAATCAGATAATGAAAGAAAGAAATTTATTAGCCACACCCCCTTACTAAAAAAAAAACAAAAAAAAAAAAACGGCATTACTTTATTCCTTATATATTTTTAACTGGTCTCATATTCTGAGCTCTCCCATTTTTTTTTTTTAAATACTGATGAATAAGAAAATTTAAAATAGTGTCAAATTACCGGGACCCTATGGCGGTTATTCGAATTTTCCTCCAGTCATAAAAATCATTTTGGAAGTTATGAGATGAGGATAGTTAGAGATGTCTTTCCAAAAAGACTAAGTGCGGACTTATGTGGCTAATTAAATTAATTCAATGTATTGAAAATTATATAGAGCAGTATAAAAAAAGTTTGCATTTTACAAAGGATTGGTCATCACTTCTCCGTGCATCAAGTGGTGACCAGCCAAAAAATTTGTTACTAATTGTAAAACAGAAACAGTTCTTCCCTTCTAAGATATCAAATTCCCTTAAAGCGATACTAACAAAACTAGAGTTCAATCGCTATATAAAAGAAAAAAGTTACTTCCATTTATCATATTTCCCCGCTATGAAATCTACATTTTCATGATGTCATTTTTAATTTTTATTAATTGAAAATTGTCAACAAAAAAGGATGTCGTTTTTACTTTCAATACACAGCACGTTGGCCATGTTCTCTAGAATTAAATGAAACAATGGCATTCTCTAAGAAGAAACTACTACCCACACACTTAATATTTTATATAGAGAGGGTGTCCATTAAGACCGTGTGCACTTTAAAAAAATTATAACTTTATTTTTATTTGTGACAGAAATAATCTGTAAAAAATGTTATAAAGTTTAATGTACCTACTTTTAAGTATAGTTATTGAATAATTCTTTATCACAAAATTTGCGGCAATTTTTAGATAAGTAAAAAATTATAACCGGTAAAATCGTCATACTTTTTGTATTGCTAATGATGGAGGACATGTGAAAACTTAAATAAAATTTTAATAAACCCTTCAAAAATATACATTTACTTCTTTCTAATACTTTTACAAATTATTTCTATCGCAAATACAAATAAAGTTATAAATCTTTTCAAGTGTACACGAACTGTACACCCCCCCCATATATATATATATATATATATATATATATATATATATATATATATATACTAGCAATATAGCCCGGCGTTGTTCGGGTGTAATGAAAGCTTTAAAACTAATCCATGGTCCTGGAGCTCAGACTCTTTGGACGTTGGCACAAAAGACTAAAAAGCAATAATTGTTTCCAGTTAAAGCGAAACCGTAGACTGAAAGAAAAATGAATGGATGTAAATCAAATTTTGATTTCCTGCTATCGATATGAAATAAGTGTTTTTCGTCGTAAACTGAATTTTGAAGGCTAAATAAGTCTTCTGAGTAAATGGTATCATGGCTGAGACTAAGAACTACAATAATACCTACTTAGAGCCAATCCCGAAGCAAAAACTAAAATTAAAGGGCTGAAAAAATACATATAGGCAGATAAACAGACACACACATAAACATCTTGCCTTATATATATATATATATATATATATATATATATATATATATATTATCGATTTTCTGCACTATTGTAAGAACTTCAACCTTGAAATTTCTGAATATCGTTTCTTATGTCTTTGTCTATGAGTGTATCAAATTTGATTAAAATCGGACTACTCCTTCTATAACCCGATTTTTTCGATTTTCAATATTTATCGGGTGCACTTCGACACAAAGCCTATTTAAGAACACTCGCAGACGCTTATAGTACAACTGTGTAAATTTTCAAGAAAATTGGTTCAGCCGTTTCGGAGTCTATAGGTAACGGACACGCAGACAAAGTTCCATTTATAAAATAAGTTTAGATTAGATTTAGATAATTGATATTATTAGGTGGAGAATTTCTCTCTATTAGTAATATCTATTTTTAATCCTCTTTTGCAAGTAGGTGATGCTATTATGTATGTTGACAATCTATGAAAACTTAATGATAATACCTTGTTTCTCATTTTCAATGAAACCTGCATAAAAGAGGGATTGCTGCCAAATAGACGTATATAGTCAACAACAATAATACTCATTCATACACAGTAAAAAGAACATTAAATCTAAACAACCCACACTTAATAAAATCACATTTAAATCTGGTCATAGCAAATCACCTTGCATCACCTTGCATTTAAATATATGGTTCTATTAACATTTCGAGCTCTGACGCGGTGTGACATCATAGAACCGCATTACAAATTTACGAACTGCGTCTGCTATTTTTGGTAACTGTTATTGTTGCTTAGCAAAGTTTTATGTCAATACAAAATAAAATCATTGCTGATGGTGTATGTTTTTATGTTAATGTCCTTGTAACTTTTCTGAAGATGACTGATGTGAGTCGATAACCTAGAACCAACATAATAAAAAATATCCATGTGGTGGAGAATTTTTGTTTTTATTTTCACCTGAAATTAAAGCCAAAATACAAAGTTTAGAACGGCTTATGTTTAAACATAGTAGACATTCATTGTCTGTTATATTTAACAATACATGTATATATATATATATATATATATAATTACCATAATAATAACGCGTCTGTCTTAATTTTTCTTATATTTGCTCTATATGTATTTATATGCATATCTGTTTAGAGCTCTCTTAGAGAGTTATCCTACCATTATATGTAAAGGATACTCCTCTGGATTCTTCTATGCCCACAAGGCATGCTGAGATATATATATATGTTGAGAGAGAGATAAACAGATACACAGATTAATGCCTCTTTTCTTTTTTAACTTACCTTTTGGAATTTTTAAAAATTTGAATTCGTCATGATTGTCTGTTAGCTGACTTGCATCATCTTCTTACTTCTCTTGTCGTCTCTTAAATGTAAACATAACAGTTTGTATATGTAACTGCATTTAGTGTAAGAATGGTAACATTTAATTAGCTAATTATTCCACATCGATTACTGCCCTATTTAATGAACCGTAATTCTTGATGGAATGTCATCTCCTGCAAAGTAATAATATACGACTCAGTCTTTTTATATCTATCTATTTACTTACCTGTCTGTCACAAGACATAACAAACTACCAAGGTATTTTGATTCATTTATTTCTCTCCCTATCCATTTCACTCTCTCTCTCAGCCTGTTCAAATACTGTTCTGTGTCTGTTTATATATATATATATATATATATATATATATACACACACACACACACACACACACACACTAGCAGTATAGCCCGGCGTTGCTCGGGTGTAATGAAAGCTTTAAAACTAATCCATGGTCCGGGAGCTCAGACTCTTTGGACGTTGGCACGAAAGACTAAAAAGCAACAGTGTTTCCAGTTAAAGCGAAACCGTAGACTGAAAGAAAAATGAATGAATGTAAGTCAAATTTTGATTTCTTGCTATCGATATCAAATAAGTTTTTTCGTCGTAAACTGAATTTTGAAGGCTAAATATGTCCTCTGAGTAAATGGCATCATGGCTGAGACTAAGAACTACAATTATACCTATTTATAGCCAAACCCGAAGCAAAAACTAAGATAAAAGGGCTGAAAAAAATACAGACATACAGGCAGATAAATACACACACACACATTATCGATTTTCTGCACTATTGTAAGAACTGTAACCTTTAAACTTCTGAATATCGTTTCTTATGTCTTTGTCTATGAGTGTATCAAATTTGATTAAAATCGGACCACTCCTTCTATAACCCGATTTTTTTCGATTTTCGTCATTTATCGGGGTTACCTCGACACAAAATTTAGCTAAGAACACTCGCAGACGCTTATAGTACAACTGTGTAAATTTTCAAGAAAATCGATTCAGCCGAGTCTATAGGTAACACACACACACACACAAAGTTCCATTTATAAATTAAGTTTAGATTATATATATATATATTTGCGTATTTAGGCAGCAAAATTTCTTTTAGACATGTCAGATTAAATAAATTGCAAATATTATGTTTGCTTATTTTTTTAAAAATCCGTTCATACTCACAGATATTCTTTCATGTATTATAATTGAATGATGTCAGAAATGAGCTGTAACATTGACAGATATTATTATTCATTTCTCGATGTTCCCAAGTACTTTCAATCTCCTTCAGAGATCTTCAGAGGTGTGAGTTGTGGTAACAAAAAATAACCGCAAAACTGTGTTGCTAAAAATTACTGTAAATTTTCTTGCTTCAAATATAACGGTAGACAAATTGTTAAAGTTCATTAGAAGGTGAAAATTATCTAAAAAAGATTTTTTTTTTATATGTTGTAATGTCCTGGTTATGCACGCGTTAAAGCATGAAAAAAAAAACCTTTTTTACAAACATTTTAGAACATTACTTCAGTATTCGTAGCTGATTCTATTGACAGCTTAAATTTTTGAATGTATATTGCCTCGAGGATCTGTAGTTTGCTTTTGTTGTTTTCTTGATGTAGGATAGTTATTGATCATTATTTTTTTATATTGTGAATGTAGACAGAATGAGGAATGTTGAAAAAAAATATATATATATATATAATAACTATAGCAACAACAATACCAATAGTAAGAGAACTAACTCTACCAAAACTAGTATTAATCAAGCTATGATTTAAATTGTCTTGTATAACCCACCGAGAACAAACTCGGAGGGAAAACATAAGGTAGCAAAAAAATAAAAAAATAAAAAGAAGAAACAAACGAAGTATATGAACAAAAAGTCAATCACTCGTAAGAAAGAAAAGAAAACCCAAGACGAAAACCCTAACACTAAAGCGCTCAATACAAAAGTAGAGCAAATAAAAAATCTTTGTTGTCAGCCAATTTCCCTGGTGAACCGTTAGCTGAAACCGTGGTCGGTTGTTGGCTCTTGCTTAGATTTTCTGTCTTTGTTTCTTTATATATATATATATATATATATATATATATATATATATATACTTGTTCAGATCCAGTTTTCTCTCTCTCTCTCTCAACCGGTTGAAATCTTTTTTTTCTTTCTCTCTCTTAACCTGTTCAAATCCAATTTTTTTACTATCTCTCAACCTGCTTAAAAAGGGAAAAAGCTCATTAGAGCAGTTGCCATAAAAGTATTTACAGAAAAGACACAGGGAAGCCATATCATGTCAATGAGAAAGTAAATGAAATCAAAATTCCAAGTCAGGGTCACTTACATTGCAGATCCTTCTTTGGATTTTAAGAACCTTGAGATGAACAGCAGAAACACTTGACCAGATCGAACTGTCTTTGTTTACATCTGTCCATCTACCTACCTACCTACCCATTGCATTACAAATCAACAAGCTGGAACAATTATTCTACATTGAAAAAAAGTCCAGTCCTGACATCCTTATTTTATTAAAATTTCCTTCGATCCCTTGAAGAAAATGGTCAGTTACTAATAGTAAAGAAAAAAAAAATTGATTCTATCCATCACAGACCAGCTTCACATTGAAGTCTTCATTTTTATAATTTCAGATATAACGAATTATTATTATATCTAATGGTAATAATGTCTCTTACTTAATACAGCTTTTGCCAATAATCTCGCAAACACCATCTCTCTACATCTTTATTCCGCAATTTGTAAATTTTGTTGGTCACAAAAGGCTTGATAATTAATGCCAGTTTTACAGAAGTAGAAATGGTTTTAATTATCAAGCCTTTTGTGACTGGACTGTTTTAGCAGTTTACCATAATTCTTGGAGTACCTGTAGATGTGTCGAGCTTACTCGTTCAGTTATTGTTCAAAGATTTCTTACTATGTTGAGCTATAATTCTTTCATTGTCACCATTATTTGTGAGGCACGGGATGCAGTTTTCAGTTATTTTTTTCCTGAATCCTGTTTCCTTGTCTCTTCTTGAATGTCTTTTTCTTTCTTACTCTCTCTACTCTTTTCACTCTCCGTCTCGCACTCTCTACTTGCCTTTCTCTCTCCGTCTCGCACTCTCTACTTGCCTCTCTCTCTCCGTCTCGCACTCTCTACTTGTCTCTCTCTCTCCGTCTCGCACTCTCTACTTGTTTCTCTCTTTCTCCGTCTCGCACTCTCTGCTTGTTTCTCTCTCTCTCTCCGTCTCGCACTCTCTACTTGTCTCGCACTCTCTACTTGTCTATCTCTCTCTACTTGTCTCTCTCTCTCTGTCTCTCTCTCTCCGTCTCGCACTCTGTACTTGTTTCTCTCTCTCTCCGTCTCGCACTCTGTACTTGTTTCTCTCTCTCTCCGTCTCGCACTCTGTACTTGTTTCTCTCTCTCTCTCCGTCTCGCACTCTCTACTTGTTTCTCTCTTTCTCTCTCCGTCTCGCACTCTCTCTTGTTTCTCTCTCTCTCTCCGTCTCGCACTCTGTACTTGTTTCTCTCTCTCTCCGTCTCGCACTCTGTACTTGTTTCTCTCTCTCTCCGTCTCGCACTCTGTACTTGTTTCTCTCTCTCTCATTCTCGCACTCTGTACTTGTTTCTCTCTCTCTCCGTCTCGCACTCTCTGCTTGTCTCTCTCTCTCTCAGTCTCGCACTCTCTGCTTGTCTCTCTCTCTCAGTCTCGCACTCTCTGCTTGTCTCTCTCTCTCTCTCTCTCAGTCTCGCACTCTCTGCTTGCTCTCTCTCTCTCTCTCCGTCTCTCTCTCTCCGTCTCGCACTCTCTACTTGTCTCTCTTTCTCCGTCTCGCACTCTCTACTTGTCTCTCTTTCTCCGTCTCGCACTCTCTACTTGTCTCTCTTTCTCCGTCTCGCACTCTCTACTTGTCTCTCTTTCTCCGTCTCGCACTCTCTACTTGTCTCTCTTTCTCCGTCTCGCACTCTCTACTTGTCTCTCTTTCTCCGTCTCGCACTCTCTACTTGTCTCTTTCTTTCCTCCGTCGCACTCTCTACTTGTCTCTCTTTCTCCGTCTCTGCACTCTCTACCTTGTCTCTCTTTCTCCGTCTCGCACTCTCTACTTGTCTCTCTTTCTCCGTCTCGCACTCTCTACTTGTCTCTCTTTCTCCGTCTCGCACTCTCTACTTGTCTCGTACTCTCTACTTGTCTCTCTCTCTCTACTTGTCTCTCTCTCTGTCTCTCTCTCTCCGTCTCGCACTCTCTACTTGTCTCTCTCTCTCCGTCTCGCACTCTCTTCTTATCTCCCTTTCTCTCTCTTATCTTGTCTCTCTCCGTCTCTTTTCTTGTCTCTCTCCGTCATTCTCTTTTCCAGTTTCTCTCCATCTCCCTCTCTTTTCTTATCTATGTTTTCTTCTTCTTATCTCTCTCTGTCTCCAACATTTTTAGTTTTTCTCTTTCTCTGCCTCCAACTCTTTTTGTTTCTCTCTCTCTCTCTCTCTGCCTCTAACCCTTTTTTTTCTTTTTGATTCCTTTCTTCTTTCTTTCTATCTCTGTCTCTTACTCTCTTCTTGTGTCTCTCTATCTCTCTCTTCTTGTCTGTCTCTCTCTTCTTGTCTGTCTCTCTCTTCTTGTCTGTCTCTCTCTGTCTCTCTCTTCTTGTCTGTCTCTCTCTGTGACTCTCTTCTTGTCTCTCTCTCTGTCACTCTCTTTTTGTCTCTCTCTCTCTCTCTCTCTGTCACTCTGTTTTTCCTTATCTGTTTTTTTACTCATCTTTCTTTCTCTCACTTATATCATTTATTGTTGGATGTATCAACGAAAACAAAACAAAACTTGAATAGGTAGACAATTCTACAGAATAGATTAAATAGTATCAAGAGTTGTGGAAGCTTGAACATTAATCCATTTTTCTAGACTTAGAATCATACGTTTACAAAGTGGCTGAAATATTAACTTTCTCTCTGGCTGAAACGTTTAATTGGGCCAGTGACGACGTGCAAGAAAGGTTGGTGGCGAGTGGAGTCCTTCGTGCCTTTTTTTTTTCTTTCTTTCTTTTCCTATGAGTAACCGTTCGCTTTAGTGCGTGTGTGTTGATGACCACTTGTAACGAAAAAGACAGACAGACAGACATACAGACAGACAGACTGCTAAAATATGTAAACAACAACAACTGTGAAAGATTACAAATCTATCTTTGCCGAAAAAAAAAAAGCGGGGGGCTTCCCGCTAAGTGATAAAATGGCGGATGGGGAAAAATGGATTTAGAGAAGAAAAAAAAATGAGTGTAGAAAGAAACGAAGAACGGATAGATAAATTTAAGAAAATAATGTAAGAATGAATGAATATTAGTCAGAAAATGTTTAAATCCACTGTACAAGAATGAATAAATAGTCAGTCAGTCATTCTCTCTTTCTTTTTTTTTTCTTTTTTTAATCATATCACCCCGAGCAAGGCGGTAACGCCACTGATGTGCAGGGGGCTACGTAAGACTGAAAAGATTGAAAAAGAGAAAGCCGGAAACCACATCCTAAACAGGGAACAAGGAACGAGCCTCTTCACCTGTTCAATAGACGTGGGTGGAGTGTGAACCGGGCGATAGTTTAGTCTATCTACTCCGGCTGAAAAGAAAAAAAAAAAGCAAAAGGAGTGAAAAGATTAAAAAAGAGAAAGCCGGAAACCACATCCTAAACAGGGAACAAGAGATGAACCTCTTCACCTGTACAGTAGACGTGGATGGAGTGTGAACCGGGCGATAGTTTAGTCTATCTACTCCATGGCTTAATGAATGAAATTTAAAACTAAGTAAAAAAAATAAAAATAAATAAAAATAAATGAATAAGCGAGGTGGTTTACTTCCCTTAAAAATCAACATGAAATCGTAAAATTTACCTACGCCTGAACATCTCTCATTAACACCGGTGGGAGGTCACTCAAACACAGTTAACAAACTATCCAACCCATAGCCTCCATCGTTATTAGCTTGCATAAACATTCTGTTCATTTGTTAAGGTAACAGGCGTTCTCCATATCTCTCCGTGCATTTCATGCAACTTTCAACATAACCATATTTCTTTCAGAAAACTCATAACATACCTTGACTTTTACACCTTTATATTCTTTTATGTGGGATATCCATTCAGGACGTTGGCGATCATTGTTCTTCACATCTTTTACTCTCACTTGTTACTCTAAGCAACGTTTGACTTTTTCTTTATAACCCGTCTCTCTCCCTCCACTCTCTTCTTGTATTTCTCTCTCTCACTCTGTCTCCCCCACTCTCTTCTTGTGTGTGTCTCTCTCTCTCTTTCTGTCTCCCCCACTCTCTGCTTGTGTTTCTCTCTCTCTCTTTCTCTGTCTCCCCCACTCTTTTCTTGTTTCTCCCGCTCTCTTGTTGTCTCTCTCCGTCTCCCGCTCTCTTGTTGTCTCTCTCCGTCTCCCGCTCTCTTGTTGTCTCTCTCCGTCTCCCGCTCTCTTGTTGTCTCTCTCCGTCTCCCGCTCTCCTTGTTGTCTCTCTCCGTCTCCCGCTCTCTTGTTGTCTCTCTCCGTCTCCCGCTCTCTTGTTGTCTCTCTCCGTCTCCCGCTCTCTTGTTGTCTCTCTCCGTCTCCCGCTCTCTTGTTGTCTCTCTCCGTCTCCCGCTCTCTTGTTGTCTCTCTCGCTCTCTTCTTCTCGCCCTCTTGTTGTCTCTCTCGCTCTCTTCTTCTCGCTCTCTTGTTGTCTCTCTCGCTCTCTTCTTCTCGCTCTCTTGTTGTCTCTCTCGCTCTCTTCTTCTCGCTCTCTTGTTGTCTCTCTCGCTCTCTTCTTCTCGCTCTCTTGTTGTCTCTCTCGCTCTCTTCTTCTCGCTCTCTTGTTGTCTCTCTCGCTCTCTTCTTCTCGCTCTCTTGTTGTCTCTCTCGCTCTCTTGTTGTCTCTCTCGCTCTCTTCTTCTCGCTCTCTTGTTGTCTCTCTCGCTCTCTTCTTCTCGCTCTCTTGTTGTCTCTCTCGCTCTCTTCTTCTCGCTCTCTTGTTGTCTCTCTCGCTCTCTTCTTCTCGCTCTCTTGTTGTCTCTCTCGCTCTCTTGTTGTCTCTCTCGCTCTCTTCTTCTCGCTCTCTTGTTGTCTCTCTTGCTCTCTTGTTGTCTCTCTCGCTCTCTCGCTCATCTCTCTCTCGCGCTCGGTCTCTTCTTGTCTCTCTCTATCTCGCGCTCGGTCTCTTCTTGTCTCTCTCTCTCTCTCTCGCGCTCGGTCTCTTCTTGTCTCTGTCTCTCTCTCTCGCTCGTTCTCTTCTTGTCTCTGTCTCTCTCTCTCCCGCCCTCTTCTTGTCTCTGTCTCTCTCTCTCCCGCCCTCTTCTTGTCTCTGTCTCTCTCTCTCCCGCCCTCTTCTTGTCTCTCTCCGTCTGATTCTGCCGTGTTATCCGTTTTTAGTAATTTCTTATTTCGGATCCCAGAAACTAGGGATGTAGTCCAAACCTTACGAAAAAAATCTTAAAGCTGATCCATTAGCCCCCGACCAAACCTTTGCATAAAATAAAAATACCCCCTCCATATTTAAGTTGTTTTTTATATATTTATTTTAGTCTTTATTTCTCCATGTGTAAGTAAATCTATATAAAATGTTTAAATTAAAAAGAAGAGGACGGAACTGTTAAGCCCTCTTATATGGCAGTGAATATTACACAATCTTCTCATAGATGATGAAGAAACAAAAATGAGGTCATACAGAAGGATAGTGAGAATACCCTGGATCGAACAAGTAAGCAACGTCGTAGTTTTAGAGAAAATTAGATATAAAAAGGACAGTTATACTTAGTATTAGGAAGAAATAGTTGAAATTTCTTAGGGCAAAATAATGGGGAAAGAGGATTTGGAAAATTTGACACTCTCAGGGTATATTGAAAACAAGAATCAAACAGCGCATAACCTACCTAACGAGTGTTTTTATTTGGCAGAACAGGGTTCAGGAGAGATCGGTCAGTTAAGTGCCATACGTGATACACGCTTTGAGTGATCATGTCTCGAAAGAGACATGACTGACTGGGCAAAAGATTATCCCGCAGTAGGTTGTTATTGCTTTCTGCGGTAGAATGGTTGCCAGCTAAGGCTATAGAACCCAATCTGTTCTATTATTTAACCCATAACTGGAGGGAAGAGACGGATTAATACCTTTCCCAAGGGTATTTGTGCGTAAGTGAATGCAAGGAATCTAACTGGTATTCGAACTTGGCATCCCGATTTGTCGTTCAGAGTCGATATCCACTGCACCACAACGCACATCCCAGGAGAGATCGCAAAAGCAGAAAAAAATTGCTAAGTTTTAAAAACAAGAAATTGTGGAGAGTCGTGGTCGCCAGCATCCTGAAGAGGCATAGCACGTAGATAAGTGCACTTATTTAAGTCTGTTATGTACACGCACATCAGTAAAAAGGAAATGTGAAGATAGATAGATAGACAGATAGAAATGAGCGCGTATATTTTAGATTGCATGGAGGGGGAAAACGAATGCCGGATCCTTAAAAGAAAGTTGTTGCTTAAGGTAAAGTAGTTGTTTTAAGATGTTTCTGATGGAGCAACGAAGTCAGTTTTGATATATGACTGGAGATCTAAGAACAGTACAAATATGTGAAAGGATTTAATGCTGCTAACGCAAATGCGTAGAGATGTATTTTCTGCTGACGACGCGAAAGGGTTATCCACTGATTGTTGTTCCAAACAAGGAGCGTAATTGAGAAAAATATCGATGGATCGACTTTTAACTAAATTTTAAAGTAATGGATTGTGTTTACAGATAAAAAAAAAATTGTACACGCATATGAAAAGGAAATTTTTATCTAAATCTAAATCAAAACTTATTTATAAATGGAATTTGTGTGTGTGTGTGTGTGTATCCGTTACCTATAGACTCCGAAATGGCTGAACCGATTTTCTTGAAAATTGACACAGTTGTACTATAAGCGTCTGCGAGTGTTCTTAGCTAGGTTTTGTGTCGAGGTAACCCCGATAAATAACGAAAATCGAAAAAAATCGGGTTATAGAAGGAGTGGTCCGATTTTAATCAAATTTGATACACGCATAGACAAAGACATAAGAAACGATATTCAGAAGTTTCAAGGTTGAAGTTCTTACAATAGTGCAGAAAATCGATAATATATATAAAAGTTTTCATTACACCCGAGCAACGCCGGGCCATACTGCTAGTTACTATATAAATGTACATTCGCGAATTTAGACGTCGTCAGATTTTTATAAGGAAATAAAGTACTTAGCAATGACGAGGTTTTGGAAAGGATGGCAATGAAAAGGAAATTAATACTGAGCATCAGGAAGAGACAGCTCAAGTTCCTAGGATATGCAATGAGAAAGGAGGGCTTGGAGAACCTGATACTAACAAGTCAGATAGAGGGAAAAAGAGACAGGGGAAAGCAGCAAGTAACATATTTGAAGGGCCTGAGCAGGTGGATGACAGAACGGGGGTTGCATGGTACAACAGGAGAAAGTGTGATAACCAGAATTTTTTACTTAATGGAAATTAATTTAATCATGAAGCTTTTAATTCAATCTAAAATGAAATCTTCAAGGATGTTTTTTCATTTTAAAAATTTCATTTTAAACTTAGGCATCGAAAATTTATGCCAAAAAGGTGGAGGTATCTATAAGAGCCACCAGGAATAGGGAGATATGGAAGGCCATGATAGCCTACGTTCTGAAAGGACAAGGCACATAGAAGAAGAAGAAAAAGAAGACTTAGTAACTAACTGAGAGAGTTCATTAACAAAAACTTCGCAAATCATTGGTTGGTTGGAATTTTTTTTTAAATATTACATGAATACGGTAGATAATTTGAGGATAAGTTTCAATATTGTCATATAACTTAATAATCATTAGAAAAAATAACATTGTTTTTATGTTTTTGGAAAAATAAAATGAAAAAACACGTTTTGATCGAGAATATGATAGGTTAGGCTGACAGAAGGCTATGTTTTATGGAGTATTCTGCAACGTTTTAATATTTAAAATCTGTTTATCATTATCTATCTATCTATCTATCTATCTATCTATTCCACTCTGTTCATATCTATCTATCTATCTATCTATCTGTCTATCTGTCTATCTATCTAGTAACAGTTTGACTCGCTTGCTAAAATCCGACCAAAGTAAAACTTCAAAATGTTTTACCATTTGGTCGGGTCTGCATTTCTTTGTATCTATATTTCCCTCTGCAACACACATACACACACACACACACACACACACACTCTCCCTCCCTCTCTCTCTCTCTCTCTCTCTCTATATATATATATATATATATATATAAATCTGGTAGGTAATTGAATGACATAATAATGGGGAAAAAATCCATGAAACGTGTTTCATTATTCGAAATGACTTCATCAGGCTAAAAAAAATATTTAAGATTTTTTTTTTTAGTCTAATCGAAGGATGGAAACGTGATACATAGAATTTTTTATTTTGTCATTCAGTTACCCAACATTAGTCTGATATTGAGTTTCGAAGTGTCTATTTAAAAAGTATTTTCAGATATCTGAAGAGATAAACCCAAGGAAAGAAGAAGGAAACATTAGAAATGAGAATGAAGAGACGGACAGAGCTATTGAAAACCATAAACTTATTAAATGTTACCGCACTCCCACCTGTGGAAAGAAGAAAGGGTTTTCATTTTCAAGAAATGAGGTGTGAAGAACCCAGTAGAGTTATGGTCTCGAATATAAATAAACGAAAGAAGAATGGAAGAATATGACGGGTGGAATAAAAGGAATGGAAAAAGGGATATACAAATAAAACAGTAGAGGAATAGGATTTGAAAGGATGGGATAAACACAGAGGTGAGAATGTGGAAAGAAAAGTAGAGAAAATAAATGGCGGCATAAGGGGTGGATGCCAATAATGTTAAAAATAAGGAAATTGTGGGGAAAATAAACAACAAAAATATAAGCTAGTCGGACACAAAAAGAAAAGTAAAACCGAAAGAACCAAGAGAAGAGCAAAAAGGGATTTTTAAAGAGAGAAAGAGAGAGAGATGAAAGAAGAAAAATAGGTTGTAAAGCAGTGAGTGAGAGTTGAAGAAATAAAAAGGGAAAGAGAAATTAAGAGAGGGTAGAACGAAGTTAAGGAAACGGAGAAAAATAAAAAGGACGAGAGAAGAAAAAGTAAAAAGAGGAGGAAAAAGAAAGATGGCGGGGCAGAGAGAGGATGAGAAAAGATTGGGTGAAAAATGGTGAACAAAAAGAAAAAAAAATACGGTAACAAAAAAAACAAGAGAGGTTTGCGAGGGATAGAAGCAAAAAGAGAAGGTAAATAAACAAATAAAATAAGGAAACCCAAAAGAACACTTTAGCAGAAAAGAGAAAGATAGATAGAGAAAAGAAGAAGAAAAAGAGAACAGATATTAACCTCAAGGTAACTCTTTTTTTTTTCTTTTCCGGTATCAAATAAAAGCCACCATTTATACTGTTTTTTCACCTTTTTCAATAATATCACCTGCGTCGTCATTATCATCATCATTGCCGTCTCTACCATCAAGGACTAGCTACAATAATAGTAGTATTCAAAATTCACTATATGGGGAGAAATCAGTAGTGATCTATCGCAATTTATTGCCCTCGCGCCGAAATTA
Organism: Ascarosepion bandense; assembly: GCA_037127315.1. NCBI lineage: Eukaryota > Metazoa > Mollusca > Cephalopoda > Sepiida > Sepiidae > Ascarosepion > Ascarosepion bandense. The sequence goes on from JBBBDQ010001775.1 coordinate 4,207,914, forward strand.
CTGCAGTAATAGTTCAGCCGCAACCTATTACGACTAAAAATACAGTAGTAGTATCTGTCGTAGTAGTAACAATAAGGGCCGATATAGTTGTAAAAGGAATGAGAAGACGAGGGTCGTTGGTGGTGCAGGATAAACCAACGTTTTTAATACCCACCTCCGTTACCGCCACTCGCTTTAGTTCAATTTTCAGATTCAAACCTTCTTTCGTCCTTTTTTTTTTTTTTTCGTTCTTCTTATTCTTTTTATATTCGAAGATTCAAAATCATTCTCCTTTTTCTAACGCACTCAGGTTTTTCACTCACTTTAATTTACCTTGCCTTCTCTTTCTCTCACATTTATTGCTTATCCTCCTCAACTTATTTCCTCTTTTTTTTTTTTATTTCACTGTCTTTCTCTGTGTGTGTTTTTTTTCCTTTCTTTTTTCTCTGGTTTCCTCTCTCTCTACCCTCAAAAACATCGGATTCTAAGTAACATCGTTTTGTGAGGCCGGCAAGCTACACGCAACAACGATATTTCTCTATTTTATTTTATTTTGGTATAAGTTTTATATTCTTTATTCTATTTTTATTTTTATTTATCAGTTTTTAAAATTTTAATTTAATTTCTTTTCTGCCATAAAGTCGAAACAATCAACCATCATGCTACCAACAACGACAATAACAATAAATACGTATTGTAATGACAATGATGATGACGGTGGACAGAGGGGGACCCGAAACAATATCTACACAACCAACAGAAGGCTTACTGTCGCATGATTTTATGGCCAAAATTTAGAAAGGAAATGACTATCACACTACCATTAATACTACAACTACTACTACTACGATTACGACCCCCACACGACACATGGCACGTCCACAGTGTAAAGATCTGTAAAAAGAAAAAAAAGGAGAAGAGGAAGCAGATCAAACATGAAAAGGACTTCGTATTTATTGCCTTAACGAATCAATCAACAGTTGATCGATAGAGATCAACAATTATTCCAGTTGTACTTTAATAACAACATTCATAGCCACTTTTTCTTTAGAAAACCTGACTCCGTCCATAATCCGGCCCAATCCAGAGTCCGTCCTTTACTTTCGTAATTGTTTGAAGTCAGTTTCTTAGCATTTAAAAAGAAGTTTACTTTTCACATTACTATTATTATTGATATTATACAGTACCTTTTTAAAGTTAAAAAAAAAAAATGAAAAAAGATCTTCGGAAGAAAGAGATTTGCTTGCTTTCCTACCAGAGTTCCACGTTAAATCGAGAGAATAAAATGTTCCTCTCGCAATCGGAAATCAAACAGAAATGTTTCTTAGTACTACCGGTACTACCTGTAAAGTTGTGATTTAAAGAAATTACTTGCTGAACTGGATTCACTTTCTTTTTTCTCTTTTTTGCTGCACTTTTTCTAAGATCAGAGGGGGGATTCTAACCCAGGACCAAGTCTGTGATGTAGTTGACTCCGACTCGATATTTTTTCTCTCACCTTAGGCGACCAATACTGTTACTTGTAAAATCCACAATATCCTTCTTCAAAAAAGTAAAAAAAAAAAAAAAATTATATATAAAAAAAAAACACACACACAAAAAACAAACATTCATACTGTTGCTACTACAACAACAACAATAGCTGTTGCTATTGCATGCCAAGAAAACTCCGATTTGAAAGGCAGGGCGAAGTTCCCTTATATATTAGTGGTCAATCTTTAGTACCTGTAAGGTCCAGTATAACTCATTAGTACATGTATAACCTTCTTTACTGATATTATTATTATTAATTAACAACAACCATGGTGATGATGTTGATGAAGAAGATGATGATGATGAGGAAGAGGAGGAGGAGGTCCTTGGTGTGGAATGGGGTGCCTATAGTTATTTGTATTCAACTTGTACAATTGTGTCTACCAATCACTTGTCTACACTGAAAAAAAAAAAAAAAAAAAATAGAAAAGAACAAAAACAAAAAAAAAGGAAAAAAAAAAGAAAAGAAAAAAGTGAAATTAATGTAGATGCGTTAAACATTTTCTTCTTCACACATGTATTTATATAAAATTCGGACACCTGCTCGCTACAGGTAGGTAAGTTTTGTTTCCACTTGTAAAGGGTCAGGTTCAGAGGTTTTCCCTTTTTTAATATATTATTCACAATAATTGTTTTCTTTCTTTCAATGAATAGGTTTTTTATAAACATGAATTAATAAACCGAATTGCTAGGCTTGTTATAAAACAGTACCAAATCTTACAAAGATTATATATTTAAAACAAACTAAATTTATATTTAAACACACACACACACAAACACACAATTCATTATCTTGAACCAGTGAACCATCATATGTATGTATACAGATACACATACATATTCATATATATATATATATATATATATATATACACATATATATACATGCATATTCTTATATATATATATATATATACACACACATATATATACATGCATATTCTTATATATATATATATATATACACACATATATATATACATGCATATTCATATATATATATATATATATATACACACACATATATATATATACACATGCATATTCTTATATATATATATATATACACACATATATATATATATACACATGCATATTCTTATATATATATACACACACATATATATACATGCATATTCTTATATATATATACACACACATATATATACATGCATATTCTTATATATATATACACACACACATATATACATGCATATTCTTATATATATACACACACACATATATATACATGCATATTCTATATATATATATACACACACACATATATACATGCATATTCTTATATATATATATATATATATACACACACATATATACATGCATATTCTTATATATATATACACACACACACATATATATACATGCATATTCTTATATATATATACACACACACACATATATATACATGCATATTCTTATATATATACACACACACACACATATATATACATGCATATTCTTATATATATATATATATACACACATGCATATTCTTCTATATGTATATATACACACATATACATGCAGATTCTTATATATATATATATACACACATATACATGCAGATTCTTATATATATATACACACATATTCTTATATATATATATATATATATACACATACATATTCATACACACACATATTCACACATATATATATATATATATATATATATATAACCATTAAAAGTAAAATTCCTCCACTTCTTTCTCTTTTTCTTTTTTCTTTTTGAAAACCTTATTGAAAAAAGGATTCTACAAACACTTTTCTCAATTTATTTTTTTTATTTAAATATTTTGCATTGTTCCTTATATGACTATTTTACCAGGTTTATCTAATTAATATTGTTTTATTAATCCATATATTTCAAAGTTCTATGAAACGTAAAAGATGCAGTGAAGATGATGTGTGTGTAAGCAAAGGAAATTGAACAAACGAAGAAAGAAAATATTAGTCGAACGAGTTAGCCACTGGGAATGTGAATGATTTAAAAAAAAGAAAAAGAAAGGGGGAAACTCACGTTTTATAGACTGAAAGCCAAAGTAGATGGGTATATATATATATATATATATATATATATATATATATATATATATACTTTTAACCCATTAGCATTTTTCCATGAGTTTATTCAAATAAAGTCTATGGCTCATGCTTTATTTATAGCCATTTCCATTAATAAAAACCAGGTGAACAGTGCGTTCAAACAGTTGAATTTTAATTGACGTGTCCTATTCTTAGTGTTACTGTTGTTATAAGCCGCATGTTTTGTCTTGTTTTTTTAACCAGGAAGTTTATCTTTGAGAAAAGAAAATAATATAGAGTGAAGTTTATATTGAAGAATATTTATTTTCTTTTTGAAGAAATCTAACGAACAGCGCTAGTCAAAGAAGCCGCGGAAAGCAAGCTATCGGGACGATCTCGAAGTTAAATCAACATCAGTCAGTATATATTGCATATTCCTATTTCTGATCAAGAATGTACTTTCACTTTCGTTTTCGGCGTTAAAGAAGAAAGAGGCAAGCCTTTTACTTGCTCGTGTAGAACTGATATATTTATGTGATATGAGTTTTGTATTATAGGGTTTTTAATTTAATATACTGGAAAAACTACTGTCTCAGTTGGGAATGGGTTTAGCGCAAACGAAACAAGTTTCTGCTGATAAACCTTTTCGCATAAACTTAGGATGGAAACCGCTTGTCTTTCATTTGCCAATACATTACTTTAATCATTAAGTTTAGCTTGCGGATCTGTGATTGGTTAAATAAAATCATTAAGAATTATTAGAAGAGAAGATAATTGAAAGAGAAAATTCAGGTGGAAAAGAGAAGGAAGGAAAGAAATATGAAAAGAAAGAAAAAGACTGTGAGAAAGGATAAAAAGGAAAACTGGAGGAAAGAAAGAGAAAAGGTTGGATCAGAATAGAAAATTGGAGATAAAGAAGAAAATTTAGGGAGAGAATTAAGGAGGAAGATTGAGAGGAAAGAAGAAGATTGAAGGTAGAAAAAAAATGCTTGGTGGGGAGGAAGATTGAGAGAAGTGTTGGAGGAAAGAAGAGAAGACGAAAGAAATAAGATTGGGGAGAGGAAGAAGAAAATTGGGAGAGAAAGAGAAGAAAGAAAGATGGAGGAAAGGGGGGAAAAGACTGGAGGAAGAAAGGCTGAACGAGGGAAGAGGGAGGGAGTTGAGTCAAGCGAGGAAAGGTGGGGAAGAAAGAGTGAGAAGAAAGATAGGGAAGAGAAGGAAAAATACTGAGAAAAAAAGGGGAGAAAAATAAGAGATGATGAAGTGAAAGAAAAATGAAAGAAAACAAAAAAAGAAAATTATAAAAAAAAAAAAAAAAGGAAAAAGCAAAGAAAACAGACCGAAAGAATATTGAATAACTACAAAAAAGTTAAGAGAAAAAAAAAAAATTGTAAAACAATGAATAAAGACTAATTAAAATTTAGTGGGGTGGTCACTCATATTAAGTTGTTGTTTTTATTGTTTTCCTTTTTCAAAATTAGATTTGTAAATCGTAGTGTTATAATGTCTGAGATATGCTCGGGATGGTGTCGGGCAAGGGAACAGGAGTTGAATATCTTGTTTAATTACCGATCGATTTCATTAAATTTGTTCTGCTTCTCAACCGATGTCGACGAATGGACAGGCAGAAAGTGACTCGTTTTGCCCCAACGTCGATTATTTATTTGTTCATTCCATCTCGTCTTCTCTTTTCTTCTTCTTCTTCTTTTTATACGCATTTTCCGCTATTATTACACATTTGTATAAACTATCAATACTTTTTTTTCTCTCTCTCTCTCTCTCTCTTTCTCCTCCTACCACTGTTGCTAATACGTTACTTCCAAATCGATCGCATGTACGGATCTCTCTCTCTCACACACACACACACACACAAGCTTAATTTTGTCTAGAGCCCGGTGAGTTTATTTATTTATTAAGCGCTACTAAGTATGGCATGAGGCCAAAATCACCTTATATAACCGAATATTCAGAAACGCAAAATCAGCAATGATCAGGCTCGATGCATGGGACACTAAGTGCGCCCAATAGAGATCACACCGAGTACACAGTCGTAATGACCTTAGACACGAACTCAGTTTTAATACAAAGTGAACCATACATACATACATATATATATAAACCTGAAAACACACACACACACACACACACACACACATATATATATATATATATATATATATATATGCACAAACACGCACATACACATGTATACATTCATCTATATATATATATATATATATATATATATATATATATAATCTTACGTTTAAAGTACGACTTGGAGTTTCATGTATTACGCAATTATCAGGTGCATATTATGAACTGACCGTTTTTCAATTTATATATATATATATATATATATATATATATAATCTTTTTATCATTTCAAAGTGATGTACTGATTAGCAAACCTGGCTTGGTAGTTCATTTAGGATTGAGTAGTGAGTTCGATCCTCACTGGTGCTCCATATTTGCCGCCATGTGCCACATCTGTGTTATGTTTATTAAAGTACCATATACATAAATATCGGATCGGAACGAGAAATCGAGGAGCCGAGTTCGAATTCCAGTTGAATTTCTTGCATTCACTTACGCACAGATACCATTGGGAAAGGTATTAATCCGTCTCTTCCTTTCAGTTATGGGTTAAATAACAGGACAGATTGGGTTCTATAGTCTTGGTCGGCAACAAATCTACCACAGAAAGTAATGGCAACCTACTGCGGGATAATCTTCTGCTCAATCAGTCATGTCTCGAAAGAGACATGATCGCCCAGGCATGTATCACGTTTGCAACTAACTGACTGATATACATAAAATGTTGGTCTTTCTAGTCAGTGACAGACAGACAATGTGGATATAGGAATGCACAGTGCAGGAAAAAAAACTCTCTCTCTCTCTCTCTCTCTACACACACACACACACACACACACACACACACACACATATATATAATATATATATATATATATACACCCCGTCTTGGGGTTTTTTTTTCTTTCAAACAAGCTTCTCTTTTCTTCTTCTTCGCATTGTTCTTCTTGTGCTTAGTTTGTTTCTTTTTTTTTTCTTCCTCTTTTTTAACCTACGAGGTAATCCCCTTTGGGTTATTGACGATTTTATTTACTGTTAGTTTAGCATTGGTTTTTCGGACATTAGCCTATAATAATTAGTGCTGCTTTATTGTAATTACGTATATATATATATATATATATATATATATATATTATGTATCTGTCTGTCTGTCTGTAGAAACTATAAACGTTATATTTCTTGGACCCACATGTTTGTTTAAGTAGTCATCCGTGATTATTAAACTGATTCAATGTATATATTGAATATATATATATATATAACAAAATAGATAGACAGAAATGATGGCTTATATCAAAGTGAATGTCTTGATAAACTCCAACAAAGAACGAAACGAAAACTTTTACTTCGTCATTTGTTTTTATATATATATATATATATATATATATATATATATATATATTTTGCTCACACACAAAAAGATAAGGTCATAGGATCCGATGTAAAATATAAAATCTTCTTGTGCGTGTGTGCGTGCTCACTGATAACTCGGTGTACATAATATGTGTATATCTTTATATATATTAGGTAGGTTGTCACACATGAAATGAGGAACCTTATAGAAAATTAATAAAACGCTTGAAATAGGCACGGTGTTGATGAATGGCTATTTTCTAACGTACCTCTAAATTCTTGATCCCATTTTAAAAAAAACAATTCTCGTGTTTTGATGTGATAAACAGTTAAAATACTTTGATTACTTTTTCCTTATTAGAGGATGTCTTCTTGCGTAGCAAAAGCTCCAAAGTGATAATCAGTCGGAGAGATAACAAGTGAATATGGAGGATGAGGTAACATTTAATAATTCGGGCTTGGCAGCTTTTGGACATTTGAGTGAGAAGCATGAGACTGTGCCGCAAAATTGGGCCATTTTTATTCACAAGGCTAGAATGTTTCTTTGCGGAGAAATTGGGCCATTTTTATTCACAAGGCTGGGATGTTTCTTTGCAGAGAAATTGGGCCATTTTTATTCACAAGGCTAGGATGTTTCTTTGCGGAGAAATTGGGCCATTTTTATTCACAAGGCTGGGATGTTTCTTTGCGGAGAAATTGGGCCATTTTTATTCACAAGGCTAGGATGTTTCTTTGCGGAGAAATTGGGCCATTTTTATTCACAATTTTTTTTTATTCATGTTTCTTTTTCAAATTTTCGTGCATACATTCAATTTCTCTTTGCGGAGAAATTGAAAGTATGCACGAAGATTGCTGTTATTCTTTTCCCCTCAGACTAGAGTGAATAATGAATAACCCTTTCCAAAGACGACCATACAGTACCCATTAACTTTTTGGGATGCAGTGGAGTTTTCGGTGTTGATTTGGTGATTTGCACCACCTACACAGAGCGCCGGCTATTTCCAAGCGGTCACCCGTCTATTTTCGCACGAGCCGGTGTTTCAACGTGTATTATTCTTTAACCTCTCTGGGGCTCGAGTTTAATATTAATTTGAAACTTTCAGATCCGGCGAGGCAGAGGAAGTATTGCGTAGACATCAAATAGGTCCTCACAGTGACGCATGTTTATATAATCTGTAATGATCTAAGCTGGAACCGGGAGCAATGGGGAAATGTATCATGTCGTCCAATTTCTCTTTGAAAGCCCCAGAACCAATGTCACCACCTACATTAAGGGGTTAGACATAATGATAAAGACCCTGGATCCGGTGAGAGCTACACATGTTTCAGCAACGCTAAGCTCCCTCCTACATGACCCACGTCACCCAGGAGTAGCTAAGACTTTTTCATGACCCCACCACTTTACATGTTGATTCTGTCTGTACTCTCTTTGAGTTTTGTTTAACGGCAGATCAACACCTCTGTGGGTTATTTAATGCCAAAAAGGTGGGGTTTTAAGGTAATTTTTTTAAATGTTTAGTTATCGTGAGAAGATTCATTTAGTCAGATTTTAATTAATTTTTTTTTTGGTTTTATTCTTTTTTATTTTAGAAAACTGAAAATGTCTTCTAGTTTTGTATTAAAAATGTTTTGCTGAGAATATTTTTTTCTTCAAAAATGTGTTGATGGTAATATTTTCCCTTCAAAATGTATATATATTTTTTTTATAAAAATCTATTTTTACGTATATATTTCTATAAAAGTGTATTTTTATAATTTCATAGTGGTTTGACCCCAGTTTGGGGGTTAACTATTTGCTCATAGCTGGGGTCCTAACAGGTGCTACCACTCTGGATCAGGGTGGACCTGGGAACAACAGCAATTAAAAGGTGGTTCCATGCTCCTCACAACTTCCCAATCAGAGATCATGCTGCCGGATGCAGTTTACCGTCATGCCCAGTACCTACACTCTCTCTATTTGAATCTCCTTGTATGCTATGTCTCGAATGTTTTCCAAGAGGGAGACCTGGCAGCGATCTCACGCTGTCGATGGTACGTTGAAGACAGCTATTGGAAGCGTGGCGGCCAGCGTAAAAAAAACAACCACCTGTTCTGGACATTCATTTTGTTTTTAATCATTTAACGTCAAAGCTATTAAAATATAGGGGGATACTGAGAGTGGAAGACAATTATTGATTCGTTTTATACGATTTATCGACACATTTTAGGTTATTTAAAGCCAGAAAGTATTTCTAGATTGTTAGATATTTTTTCTTGCGGTGGGTAATAATGATTTAGTTTATAAGTTTAACTGATTAACCTAAAGTAGGATGTGCGTTGTGGTGCAGTGGATATCGACTCGGAACGACAAATCGGGGAACCGAGTTCGAATTCTAGTTGAATTCCTTGCATTCACTTACGCACAAATACCCTTAGGGAAGGTATTAATCCGTCTCTTCCCGCCGGTTATGGGTTAAATAATTGGCTACCAGCCAAGGCTATAAAACCTATCTACCACAGAAAGCAGTGGCAACCTACTGCGAGATAATCTTCTGCCCAGTCAGTCATGTCTCTTCCAGTCGTTTTCAAGGCTCTACCAAGTGTGTATCACCTATGGCACTTAACTGACTGAATTAACCTAAAAAAGTGAATACATAACTCTCTCAAGGGTATTTGTGCCTAAGTGAGCGCAAGGAACTTAACTGGAATTGGAACTCGGCTCTATGATTAACCGTTCTGTGCTATTATTCATTACACCACCTGCACATCCAAGCTTACAGCATCTGGTATTCCCAAGCGGTCACCCATCTAGGTACTGACCAGGCTTAACATTACTTAACTCCAATTTCCAATTCCATTACACCACCTGCACATCCATGCTTTCAGCATCTGGTATTCCCAAGCGGTTACCCATCTAGGTACTGACCAGGCTTAACATTACTTAACTCCAATTTCCAATTCCATTACACCACCTGCACATCCATGCTTACAGCATCTGGTATTCCCAAGTGGTCACCCATCTAGGTACTGACCAGGCTTAACATTACTTAACTCCAATTTCCAATTCCATTACACCACCTGCACATCCATGCTCACAGCATCTGGTATTCCCAAGCGATCACCATACAAGTACGAAGAAAACTTCGTAAATCTTATTGAGACGAGACAAAACAAAAGATAAAAAAAAATAGTTCAAGAAGACGGAAAATAATGACTGACGTTGTATTTAAATTTTGAATTTCTTTGTCGACAGGAAAGCAAGAAGCTGGAAGAGAGTTCCACAGGCGAGAAATACGACGAAAGGGACTATTTGAACAGAACTAAGGGTCACATTTCACATCAACCATATAATAAGACTAGGTAGATCTCATCGTTTTATACTTCTTCTTCTATGTACCTTGTCCTCTCAGGACGTAGGCGATCATGGCTTTCCACGTCTCCCTATCCCTGGTGGCTCTTAGCACCTGTTAGACCGCGCAACCCTCGTTCCGTCATCCACCTGCTCAGGCCCTTCAAATATTTTACCCGTTACTTTCCTCTGTCTCTTTTCCCCACTCTATCTGGCATGTGAGTATCAGGTTCTCCAAGCCCTCCTTCCTCATGTCGTGAAATTAAGGTACCAAAGAGTACTTATCGGAACAGTCGCCATGAAGTTATTTACAGGAAACTTAAGACGGTGGGAAAATAATCGAAGTCGAAACACAGTCGTTTTCAAGGCTGAGGGCGGTTTTATTGAATAACTTGTTTGTTTTTTAAACTGAAAAAGGACGGCGCATACTACCCCCGAATTCACCGGTAGTACTGATCTTTGCTATCTTATTAACATTTGCTTTTTCCTATCTACATTTATCAGTCAGTTAAGTGCCATAAGTGATACACGCTTGGACGATCGTGTCTCGAAAAAGACATTACTGATTGGGCAGATCTTCCCGCGTTACTTTCTGTGGTAGACCGGTTGACAAGCAAGGCTAAAGAACCTAATTTATTGTTATTTAACCCATAGCTAGAGGGGATGAGACGATTAATACCTTTTTAAAGGGTATTTGAGCGTAAGTGAATGCAATGTTTATATGAATATTGCCTTATGAAAATTGAAATTTAGTAACGTGAGGGTCGCGTATCATAGATTTGGAAAGGGGGAAGAAGACGCTTGCATCGGCCCTGAAACTGAACATGTGTAAACATTTATCTTCTGTTAAATATCTGTGTTTTTCTTTAATATGATTTGTTCTCAATTAACTAGCGCACCCTGTCATGTCTGTGGCTGTAACCATTAAAAAGAAACACATAAGTATTTATTTGCAAAAGTTTTCACATAATCAGAATGACATATGATTAGTTAAGTATCAAATATACAGTACTGTGCAGAAGTATTAGGACAAGAACTACTTTATCTTTTATGGGGCATCAAAATAATTGCGACAATTTACCAATCGCACCTAGTATATATACAGTACTGCGCAAAAGTATTAGGGCAAGAACTATTTTATCTTTTATGAGGCATCAAAATAAAGTTTAGAACCACCCCTGTTCTAACACTTTTGCACACTACCGGTAGTGTGCAAAAGTATTCGAACAGGGGTGATTTTCCTAAAAAATTCACTGAAATTCAAATACAACTCTCGAATTGATAAATCTAATGTTACTTCACATTACATACTTTAGGAACAAATACAAGCTGCTTGGCAGGAGATACTATTATATACATTGAAGAAGCTTCTGATCTCAATGCCTGACAGAATGAAGGCTGTGATCAAAGCAAAATGCTATTATACTAAATATTAAATTTATTTTGTAACAAGTATTTTTTCTTGTTAAAGCATTTGTTGAGTAAACCAAATAAAATTACTTGAATTAAATTGTTTATTTTCTGTCTATATGCCTCATAAAAGATAAAATAGTTCTTGACTTAATACTTTTGGACAGAACTGTATATGATACTTAACTGATACATATATATGTGATTGGTGAGGACAATCCAACAAGATAATATAAAATATTAAGTATTATATCTGTATAGAGAGCTCAATGGATGTTATGCAGAATAATATGATATTTATAAAGGAATAAATTGCGTATTCCTATATATATATATATATATATATATACACACAGATGATATTTAACTAATACATATCTATATCGCATACTTAATTATATATATATATATATATAATGCTTAGATAATAAAATGTATATGTATACAGATAATATTTAACTAATACATATCTATATCGCATACTTAACTAATAATATATATATATATAAAATACTTAGATAATAAAATGTATATATATACAGATGGTATTTAACTAATACATATCTATAACGCATACTTAACTAATAATATATATATATATATATATATATAATACTTAATGTCGCATACTTAACTAATAATATATATAATACTTAGATAATAAAATGTATATATATATACAGATGATATTTAACTAATACATATCTATATCGCATAATTAACTAATAATATATATATATATATATATATAATACTTAATGTCGCATACTTAACTAATAATATATATAATACTTAGATAATAAAATGTATATATATATACAGATGATATTTAACTAATACATATCTATATCGCATAATTAACTAATAATATATATATATATATATATAATACTTAGTTAATTAATAATATATATATATATATATATATATATATATATAAGTTACCGGCATACCTCAGAAACACGTGCCTTTATTTCTTTAACTGCCGGCATAAAAGCGCCTTTATAAAAACAGACTCTGTTATGTAATGTCTCTATAATTGGTACCCTATTAATTGGTACCCTATTATAAAGTACCTGAAAACCACACCGAGGATTGACCCGAGATTTTTTTGAGTGGCGTTTACACTGTCTACCAAGTCATCGTGACCGAGGGTTTTAGCGTTGTTCAACTACAGATCATGCCAAATTACACGCTTCTCTCACTCTCCACTCTCAAACTATAACTGATGTCTACTCATAGTTGCAGTATAAAACAAAGAGTTATTCCCGTGGCTGTTGGACGAACACAGATGTCCCTGAACAGGCGTCTGCAACCGAGATTAGGATTAACTAGCCGTTCTAGTAGACTCCATCGTCTCACACGTCACCCATGCCTACTATGGGTGACGTGGTTGCGCATTTCAAACTCACGCCAGTAACGATCCGTGTTCAATTATAGTGGCTAGCCAGCATCTTGTATGTCGATTTTTAAGGGTGGCATATTGGTGGTTTCTGCTGCACTAATCTTCCACATCCTAACCATTTTGACTTTTTAAATAACAGAAACTTGATTAAGCAATGAATTGAAAAGGTCTCTTTAAGAGGGGAATGTGTTTCACTCATTTTCCTTTTTCGTATACAAAAAATTAAAACCATTAAACTCTCACCTGCCCCCACCCCAAAAAAAAAAAAGGATGTTTCCCTCCTCTTCTCACTACCGCGGGACATTGTTACACCATTACTACTGTGGGGTTAAAATAAAAACATTTTAAAAATTTATACATATGTTATTTACGAAATATATATATATATATATATATATATATATATATATATATATAATGTGCGTTTTGGTGCAGTGGATGCCGACTCGGAACAACAAATCGGGAAACCGAGTTCGAATTCCAGTAGAATTCCTTGCATGCACTTACGCAAAAAATATCCTTGGGAAAGTTATTAATCCGTCTCTTCCCTCCAATTATGGGTTAAATAATAGAACAGATTAGGTTCTATAGCCTTGGCTGGCAAACAGTCTACCGCAGAAAGTAATGACAACCTGTTGCGGGACAATCTTCTGTCCAATCAGTCATGTCGCTTTCGAAACATGATCGCTCAAGCGTGTATCACGTATGGCACCTAACTGATGACTATTTACTAAATATGTTCGAATATAGATCGAGTTTTTGTGATCAGTTTCTTTAAGTAAAACGTAAGGGATTGCACTTTACACAGGTAATTTTTTTTAGGTTAAAAATCATGCAATTTTGGTGACAGGTTGCACGATACAAATGTAAATATTTTTTCTGTTAAGCGTTAAAATCCGTACCGAAAAATGTCAGTGATCGCACAAAACATTAATTCGACTTATACACGAGTATTTACGGTAGTTTTTGCCTTTCTTGTTTAATGTTGTCTTCAGTGGTCGTTCAGTATTTTTTTAACAAATAGAATAAAAAAAATATATAAAAAATGTTTCATTTTGAAAAAATTGAAGTCAAAAGCCGAAATTAGAAACTTTGTGAGTTTCGAAAATTGAAATACGTAAAAATAGTTTTTATGTGCGTTGTCGTTCAGTAGATATCGGCTCCAAAATTTCAGTTGAATACCCTACATTCACTTAAGCAATGGTACCCTTGGGAAAGGTATTAATCCGTTCCTTCCCTCCAGTTTATGGGTTAAATATCAAGGGTTGGACTTGGTGACCCTGCCCTTAAAAAAAAAAAAATTCCAATGAATCTTGATACTCGAAAAGAAAAAAGTGTTACTATACACAGAACTTATATAAAAATAAACAATAAATTGTTGAAAGAAAAAGGTATTACCAGCAATAAATAAATAAAATTTAGTTGGCAATAAATGACTCGCCGAGGATGATGTGCCATAAAAACAAAACAACCAAACCAAAAATATCGGCTCCAAATGTGAAAGCGAAGAGCCGAGTTCGAATTCCAGTTGAGATCGTTGCATTCACTTACGCACAAATAGCTTTGGTAAAAGTATTAATCCATATATTCTTCTTCCAGCTAGGGTCTAAATAGCAGAACAGATGAGGTTCACTATCCTTGGATCAGTCATAGATCGAAAGAGACATGATCGCCCAAGCGTGTATCAAGTATGACACTTAACTGACTGACTTATTTCAACCCAAATTAGGAGCAGTTTGACTCATCTACAACGCTTTTCTTCTCATAGCCTAAGCGATTACCAAATACGTTACTGTGATTTTTTTGCATATATTTCTACAATTAGTACGCTATATTTTCTTTGCAGTAATGTGCGTGTTATTTGCACAAATTTTATAACTAAATTCAAAAACCTCTTATATTTACTTGATAGTAGTATTTAGAATGTTACTTCTTTATCTAATCTAATCTAAATCTGAACTTATTTATAAATGGAACCGTGTGTATGTGTGTGTATCCGTTACCTATAGACTCCGAAACGGCTGAACCGATTTTCTTGAAAATTTACTCAGTTGTACTCGTCTACGAGTGTTCTTAGCTAGGTTTTGTGTCGCGGTATCCCCGATAAATATCGATAATCGAAAAAATCGGGTTATAGAAGGAGTGGTCCGATTTTAATCAAATTTGATACACTCATAGACAAAGACATACGAAACGATATTCAGAAGTTTCAAGGTTGCAGTTCTTACAATAGTACAGAAAATCGATAATATATATATATATATATATATATATATAAAGCAAGATGTTTCTGTGTGTCTGTTTATCTGCCTGTATGTCTTATTTTTTTCACCCCTTTTATTTTAGTTTTTGCTTCGGGTTTGGCTCTAAGTAGGTATAATTGTAGTTCTTAGTCTCAGCCATGATACCATTTACTCAGAAGACTTATTTAGCCTTCAAAATTTAGTTTACGACGAAAAAACTTATTTGATATTGATACCAGGAAATCAATATTTGACTTAAATCCATTCATTTTTCTTTCAGTCTACGGTTTCGCTTCAACTGGAAACAACTATTGCTTATTAGTTTTTCGTGCCAACGTCCAAAGAGTCTGAGCTCCAGGACCATGGATTAGTTTTAAAGCTTTCATTACACCCGAGCAACGCCGGGCTATACTGCTAGTCAATCATAAAAAATTGACATGCTTCATCTTCTTCTAGCCTTGTCCTTTCAGGACATATGTGATCATGGCTTTCCCCGTTTCCCTATCCCTGGTGGTTCTTAGCACGCTTTTTTCCTGTAACACCACGCAACCCCCGTTCTGTCATTCACCTGCTCAGGTCCTTCAAATATGTTATCCGCTGTTTTATTCTGTCTCCTTTTCCCTCTGTCTAGCCTGTTAGTATCAAGCTCTCCAAGCCATCCTTCCTCACTGCATGTCCCGGAAACTTTTTTTCTCTCTTCTTGATGCTCAATATTAATTTCCTTTTCGTTTCTATCCTTTCCAAAACCTCATCGTTGCTCACATGCTCGGTCCATGATATTCGAATCATCTTTCTGTAGAACTACATTTCAGCTGCTTCAAGTTTTTTCTTCGTCTTTGATGATATTGTCCAGCATTCACTGCCATATTGAAGAACTGTCATCACATAGCAATCCAGTACTCTTTTCTTTGTTCTTAGAGAAAGTTTCCTGTCTCTTAATACTTTACTCAACTTCTGGAATGCTTCCTTTGCCATGCTAATTCGCCTTCGGATCTTTGTGTCGCACTTTCCGTCTTCTGTTATAACACTTCCCAGGTATTTAAATTTTTGTACCTGCTTGATTCTCGTATCCCCCACCAGTATTTGGCATTTTGGGCTGCTCTTTTTGCTGATGACTATGCATTCAATTTTCTTGCAGTTTATTTGTAGTCCTTTTTGTTGTCACTTTCTTCAGCTACCTTCTGTAGGAGGTCTTGTAGTTTCCTTTCCGTGTCTGTATCATCTGCGTACCTGATGTTGTTCAAATTGTGGCTTCTGATGACAAATCCTGGCATAAACATCTAGGGTCCTCAAGAGTATCGCTGTACAATTTGAATAGATCCGGCGAAAAGACACATCCTTAAAACATTGGCGATGCTCAAACACCTCACCGTCCAAACGCAGGGATAAGGAATTAATTATCCCAATTAAATAAATTGAAAAGCAGTTGAAGTCTCTCAGCAGATAAATATTCAAAATTTTTAGATTAATTAGAACTTGATGAAATCGTACATTTTTTTATTCTTAGGGTTAAATATGGCCCAAGAGCCCATTGATTTGGCACCTAATAAGGACTTTATTGCACTAGCGAAGTGACACTTAATTTTGTTGACCATGGATTTTAGGAGGATTTAGAAAAGTAGATGTGGCACAAGGCCGAAAGTATGAGGTACCCAGTGAGGATCGAACTCACTACTTAGTAGCGAGACAAACTTACTAAACATGAAACCACGTCAGGTTACCTAACAGAGATTGGATGGATAGATAGGAACAGACTCTGATGGCTGGATAGGTAGATAGATAGGAACAGACTCTGATGGCTGGATAGGTAGATAGATAGCAACAGACTCTGATGGCTGGATAGGTAGATAGATAGCAACAGACTCTGATGGCTGGATAGGTAGATAGATAGCAACAGACTCTGATGGCTGGATAGGTAGATAGATAGCAACAGACTCTGATGGCTGGATAGGTAGATAGATAGCAACAGACTCTGATGGCTGGATAGGTAGATAGATAGCAACAGACTCGGATGGATGGATAGGTAGATAGATAGCAACAGACTCGGATGGATGGATAGGTAGATAGATAGATAGCAACAGACTCTGATGGATGGATCGATGGAATGTGATTTACTAAGCGCCGCTTAAATGCGGCACAAGGCTGAAAGTAAGGGACACCGAGTGAGGTTCGAACTAACTATTCAATTGTAATGATTCTAACGCGACGAATTTGGTAACCATTACACCACGTTGAGGTACCGAACAGAGATTAGCTGGATGGATGGATGGATGGATAGAAAAGGATTTGGATAAATATAGAGCTGGAAAACAGTATTTTCCAGACATAATTACCGGATTATCTAAAAGATCATTGCAGTATTGATAGCTTTTCCAATAGTACGATTGATCTGTGTTCAAACCCAGATAAATACTCATATTTTGAATGCTGGTCTTTTGATATCTACTCTGAAGACTGGCGTAACACAATCTTTCTACCCTGCTCCCCAAATCTGACATTGTATCATACGACATCAAGCCGAAGACTTCCGAAATCAGACCCTTACTATTTTCTTAATTTCTTGATAAGATACGGGTTTTTGGTTTAATTCATTGCATATCAGATCGCCCGCTGGCTGAGCGAAATGTTCATCTTGCTGCTGTTACAGTGTAAACATGGCCGCTCCACAAGAAGTGTGCGCTAGCGAGGCTCAAAAAGCAGTGACTGCAGAGAGCAGGCTCTTTCATCGATGAGAACTCGCCGGTTCGCCATTACCATCTCTCGAGCTTATCGTAAGTGGTTAAGGTTAACAAGCGTCGTACTTCTTCATGCGTCACACTTGTCCGGCCAGAGAAATCAGATCATTAATCTTTGTTCCTTCTTAGTGCCTACTGCTAGTGGAGCGGTCATGTTTATACTGTAAGAGTGGTAAGAAAATTGTGGCGATCAAGCTCAATCTTCGATCACGTGACCACAATAGTACCAACTATAAGCATGAGCAGAAGGCTGTGTGACAAATGTAAATAGATGTTATGGTGAAAGAGCAAATAATTTTTTATTTGCCCTCGTATAGATGAAGAAGTGTCTAGAACATCAGGAATTTTCCTTTGTATGTACAACCATAACACTTTTCTCCTGAGGATCAGTCTTCGATCATTGGCACTTTTGAGCGGGAACTATTTTTGACGGAGAAACTTGCATATTATTATCAAGCAATAATTGATTTATTCGTTTTTTATGGTTTGTCAACCCATTGCAGGTTATTTAAAGCCAGAAAATGACTTTAAATTGACTGAAATAATAACGGTTTAGTTTATAGGTCTTACTAATTAATCCGATAACCTGCAGACGACGAGTTATATTCTCACCTTTATTGGGCATAGATGAATATAAGGAATCCAACGGAAGTTGAAACTCGGTTCTCGATTTACAATTCCAATCTATTATCCATTACACCACCTGCACATCCAAGCTTACAAAATCTGTTATTCACAAGGGTCACCCATCTAGTAGGCACTGATCCGGCTCGACGTTGTTCGGTGGTCGTACGAGAACCGGCGTTTGGACGTGATGGGCCCTGTAAGCCATTAAGCGAGAAGGATTCGAGAAATGCGATAGCGGAATAGGGGGGCGTGGAGGAGTAATTTTTTTGGAAGTAAGAATGCTAGAGAAAACTGAAAAGAAAACCAAGCGAAAGCGGGTGGGGTGGGGGGAATCAACATCTAGTAAACGCGGGAAAAAGGTGAAGAAGGAACAGACGTAGAGTTATATATCAACAGACAGTGAGCGAAGGGTTCGAGAGGCATGTCGCGATGGAAAGGTGTAAAAATTGCTCTGTATCAAAATTCTTTTCGGGGCGGTTAGTGGGGGGCGGTGTAGACGGAAGCAAAGTAAATATTTATACCAAAACACACTTTTATTCGATTTAGTCAAACTATCATCCTCATCTTGTCGACTACAATTGTCATTATAGATATAACGTTTCTGTCAAGTACGCTCTGGTCATCTTCAGCTGTTCTTTATTTTGGATGATATAGAAGATGTTAGACGTGTTGATTGGTTAACCAAGTGTTATTCTCATCTAGTGGTTGTGAGTTCAGTCCGTGGCTCAGGTATTTTTTACCTTTATAACACAATGGATTAAAAAATTATTTTAAATTCTTAATTGATTTGAGTTTAAAATAATTTGACACCTTATTTTATGTTAAAGGGATCTGTATAAAATATTTTACTTTGAAAGGAGTCGTTATAAGTGGATCCAGTTTGTTTGCTTTCTGCGATAGACTGGTTGCCGACCAAGGCTATAGAACCCAATCTGTCCTATTCTTTAACTCATAACTGGAGAGAGAAGAGCTAGATTATATTACATAATTATATTAAGTATAATTAGTGGGGAATCAGTTTATTACTTCATAACAACAGAAAACCCATCCCCCACTTTATGCTCAGAAGTTTTAATCATGTCTCCAACTATCATATTCAGTCAATCAGTTAAGGGCCATGCGTGATACACACTTGGGCGATAATGTCTCGAAAGAGAGAAGACTGACTGGGCAGACGATTATGCCTCAGTAGGTTGCCATTACTTTCTGCGGTAGACTGGTAGCCAGCCAAGGCGATAGAACCCAATCTGTCCTGCTATTTAATCCATAAATGGAGGGAAGAGACAGATTAATACCACCTTTCCCAAGGGTATTTGTGCGTAAGTGAATGCAATGGATTCAGTTGGAATTCGAACTCGGCTCCCCGATTTCTCGTTTCGAGCTGATATCCACTGCACCACAATGCACATCGGCATTACAGGGATAAAATACGCAATATTAAACATATCTAAGATCATCCCAATAAGAGACATCTGACGATGGCCAGAGAGTATCTGACCGAAGCAACGCGTCAATAAAACCTATCATAGTTAAAAATTCGACTAAATGGAATATCAAAGGTATATTCAAAATCTTTCATCCGTAAAACCAAAGCCAAAATTATCAAAACAGTATGTATACGAAAATATCGGTGCGTTTGTGATCCCTTTTCGCATAGGAAACTAATCCGTGTATAAATAAGCAATAGTGATTAGAAGGGATATGGGGAATGATGAGAAGATACAGACTATGCTTCAGAGAAGAACAAAATATAATGGCTAATATTTGTTGTATTGGAAGGGACAAGGAAAAGATTAGAAGGTACCTGTTATGCTTTAGAGAAGAGCAAAAATCTAAGGTAACTGTTAATCTTTGTTGTATTAGAAAGAATAAGGGAGAAAATGAGAAGATACAGATAAAGAGTGAGATAATGGATAGTTATTAACCCCCATGTAGGGTAGACTATGATCTCTCTGTTATGTCGCCAAGTATAAATGAATAACTCAACAACAGAATCAGAATATAAGTTGTATTCCGCGGAAAGACGGTTAGTATGTACAGAAGTGATTAGTAATATTTACAATAGAAAAGATACAAGAGTCTAATCCGTGGTAAGACGTGTGTATACCTGATTACTTCCGGTACGCCACCGGAAGTGTGACTAACTCTCGCACTGACTCTCAAGTGACTCTCTACGACTCCGTACGACTGTATTTACTAGCCTTCCCACGCAGGCCGGATGTGACACATGGTCATTTTATAGTGGGAAATCCCGGCCATATAGCCGGGCCAAAAAATGTCTGTCTATTTTTGCCCAGTCGTGGTTCTACCCTTCGGCGGAACCACGACTGGGTTATTGCTCTCTGCTCGGAAGCAGAGAGCGCCCTCTACGCGATGGCAGAGTGCTGACAGTGTCGTAGAGTCGTCAGTCTAGTGACTCTGGACGACTCTCCTGTAGAGAATCCACCATTGCTATATATAGCAATGGTAACAGTCCATTATGTAGTCAAATAGGAGCGGCGCCCTAAAACTCTCTCTGTGGTAGGGTCATCAGACTGAAAGAACTTTGAATTCAAAATACCGGAGAAAGCAACAGGAAACCACTCCACTATATTTCTCAGAATAACCTTTTGTCGTCTGAATCCATCTTGAACATTTATAAATTTACTCTTCATCTGTGCATTGAATACTGTTGCCATATCTGGTCCGGTGCTCCTGCTATTCGTCTCGATATTCTCGTCTGAACCCATCTTGTACATTTATAAATCTACCATTCGTCCGTGCATTGAATACTGTTACCATATCTGGTCGGGTGCTCCTGCTATTCACCTCGAGGTTTTCGACGAAATCCAAAGAAGGATCTACAATGTAATCCTTCCTTCATTCACTTTCTCATTGACGTGACGTGGCTTCCATCTGTCTTTTCTACAAATATTTTCTTGGCAACTGCTCTGATAAGCTTCTTTCCCCGATGCCCCAACCATGTGAATTTAAGCGTACTACTAGGTTGCCATCTAGGTCCCACCCTTTTATCATTGTAATAGTTAAATGTAATCTTCACTTCTACTTCAATAGTTTCTTTTCTCGCACTTCCCCCTTGTGGAACTCCCTCCGTTTACTTGCTTCCTTGATATCTACAATCTTTAAAAATCTAAGTGCAATGCCAAATGCTATATTCTATCTTCTTGAATCCTATTCATCTTTTATAATTTCTTCCCTACCTCCTGTACCCAGTCTTTTCTCCTACTGTAAAACTCTGTGCATTAGTAGCAGTCTCGCCTTGCTTGGGGTGAAATGATTAAAAAAATATTTTGGCAATCCACAGAATTTTAAAGCAAAAGAAACGATGGAGAGTAGTGACCTCTTACGTCCAGAAAGGGTGTGGGGTTTTAACTAAAAAACACATAGTTAGGCCTAGTATAAGTAGCGGTTGTATTCAGCACATGGCAAAAAACAAAAAAAAAAACGAAAAAAAAACAACTCTTTCATATCAACTGGAGGCTTTTTTTTTAAGGGGCTATTTATTATTTCCACTGGACTTATTGTCCTTAATTTTGTTGTTGTTATTACAATGTTTCGGCAGTTGTGTTTCCCGACCTTCATCAGATATATATATTGATTCAGATAACTTGCATAGAAATCCGAACTGAACTATTTATTTAATCTATGGGATTAGACTGTTCTCGGTTCACTGCCCATGTCTAGGAATATCTTGTCTAGTTCTTCAGTTAGTACTATTCAAGTTATTGCCCATCCTGTACACACTAGCTGGCCCAAGGATTGAACCTACAATTACTATGTCACCAGTCTAACTCCGAAGATTAAATAATAGGTTCGGTTCGGAATTCCATGTTGATTACCCAGATCAATAAATATAATTAACGGATGTACTTGAATTCTGTAGAAAAGAAAGACGAAAAGCTGAGCAATACTACAAGTGAAAACTAGTCGATATCTCTCGACTTGGGCAATGGAATGAAAACAGTCTAATCCCGTAGATTAAATTAAGGGTTCAGTTAGGAATTTCATGCAGGTTAGCTAGATCAATATGCACGTGATGAAGGCCGAGTGTAAATATAATAATGACAACTCTTCATCCCAGAAATTCGGACATTTTTTTAATATCACTTCACCCCAAGCAAAGGCAGGAACCGCCACTAGTGCGCAGGGGTTACATTGAGAGTGAGAGTGAGTGAGTGAGTGAGTATGTGTATGTATCTAGTCTGGTTCTTATTTAGTACTGCTCGCCCTGTTTTCATTCAGTCCAAGTGCACACTGCCATGCCCAGAGATTGAACTCGCAATATAACCAAATTCAATTCTGAGTGGAGAACTTGGAGCTGATGAGTGGTGAGAGTTGTCACGCTTGACTGCATTCAGAAGCTCATTTTGTACAGCAGCTGCTAAAGCTTTGCTGTCATTTCTCTTTCTTAAACATTGTAATAACAAAAACAAAGATAGTCCGCGTATAAATAAGTATTCATCCCAGAAATGCAGACAAAAGTAGTATATAAATTTGTGGAAGAATTGCCATCTAGGTCCCATTCTTTTACCGTTGGGTTAATTAAATAAAACAACCACTTCTACTCCAACAGTTTCTTTTCTCGCATTTCTCGCCTGTGCAGTTCCATTCTGTTTACATGTTACCCTGATAGCTACAATCTCTAAAAATTTAGAATCAACGTCAACTACAATCTTTTGTATCCCATTAATCTTTTATCTTTTTTATCAATACGCTTATACTCAGTTGTGAAGAAATAACTTAGAGAGTTAAGTTAAAGGGAGATAATTACATGGCTACCAGAAGTAGCATCGCATATGGAAGTAAAATGATATACCCCAGTGATCGTAATAACGTGTTCGGTTCGAAATTCTTCGCACCTGAAAAGGCCAGAGCATACAACAGCCGAAACGCCGTAGACACGGCAGTAAAGATGAGGACAATAGTCCGAATAAAGCAAATAGTGTAAATCGCTTTACAGATGAAGAGATTGAGGCAACAGAAATGTAGTTCTACAGAAGGATACTGAGAATACCATGAACTGAACATGTGAGTAACGAAGATGTCTTAAGGAAGAAATAAATAAAAGCGACGCCTGTACTTAGAATAAAAAAGAAACACTTCTAATGCCTAGGATACCTAACGTGGAAAGGGAGCTTGGAGAATGTTACTCACAAGCCTTGTTGAAGGCAAGAGGAAAACAGCGAATAATGTCCATTAGGAGCTTGTGAAAATGATTGACAGAACAGGGATTTGGAGAGATAGCAAAAAAACTAACCTTACTTAGCGCTACAAAGGAGTTGAAGCTGTGAAGAGCCATGATCACTCACCTTCTGGAGGGACGTAGCACATAAAATATCATTTTGAAGAATGTTGAGTTTCTTGTGAAATGGGTTTCCTAGTTTATCCGCAAGCGACTGAAAAAAAATGAAATTTTCATTTTACGTTAAAAAAAAAATGGTCCCCTTGCACTTAAGAGCCTGGAACGTTTTGACTAAAATGTTGTTATAGAATTCATGGCTTTGTTTTTTCATGGGGATCAAGTGCCATAAGAGAGACATGACTAACTGGGCAGAAGATTTTCCCCCAGTCAGTCAGTTAAGTGCCATACGTGAAACACTTTTGGGCGTTCATGTCTCGAAAGAGACATGACTGACTAAGCAGAAGATTATCCCGCAGTAGGTTGCTATTGCTTTCTGAGATAAACTGGTTGCCAGCCAAGGCTATAGAACCCAATCTGTTCTGTTATTTAACCCATAACTGGAAGGAAGAGACGGATTAATACCTTTCCCAAGGGTATTTGCGCGTAAGTGAATGCAATGAATTCAACTGGAATTCGAACTCGGCTCTCCGATTTCTTGTTTTGAGCCGACATCCATTGCATAAATAAAATAGATAAAATTAATCGTGTTGTATTTCAGGTGCTATTTTAATTTTTAATTCTGATACAAGCCTGGAGGTAATTTCAATTGTTCGTATTTCAGTTGTTATCTTTCGTTTTCCGAATTGTAAGTCTTCCTTTTCTATAAAAATTATCGTTCATACAATTTGGAGTAATCAAAAGCCGTAGAGATAAGCATACAAATAAGTACCTTAATAAACTGAATGAGCATCTCGATACACTGCCCGTCAAAATTTCATTTTAAAAGCTGAGCGTCCCTTTCACGTTTCGATGTATTGCCAATTAATCACCGGCAATTGTTGTATTTTCTCTCTGCTTCCCACGGTCCTGCGTATGACGGTACACTGCATCCGGCAGCAGGGGTTCCGATTGGGAGATTGTGAGGAGCATCAAACCACCTCTTAATTGCTGTTGTTCCCAGGTCCACTCTGACACTGGAGTGGTAGCACCTGTTAGGGTCTCAGCTATGGGCAAATAAACCCTAAACTGGGTTCAAAACACTATGAAAGTATAAAAATAGACTTTTATAGAAATATATGCATAAAAATAGACTTTTATAGAAAAATATACATTTTGAAGAAAAAATATTACCAACACTACATTTTTTAAGGAAAAAATATTATTAATAATACATTTTTGAATACAAAACTAGAAGACATCTTCAGTTTTCTAATAAAAATAAATAAATAAAAAATTTTCATCAAAATCTGACGAAACCTTCTCACTATAACCGAACATTAAAAAAATACCTTAAAACCCCACCTTTTTGGCATTAAATAAACCACAGAGGTTAAACAAAACTCAAACTTAAACTCCGCTTCCCACGTCTTTTATATTCCATTAAAAACTGTTATTAGTCTGAAGACGTTCTTTCTTGGATCGAAACTTGTTGCATTCTTTTTTTTTAAATTTTGTCATTCACTTTGCCACTATTTCGGTTTTTATTTATGGGGAAATGGTGAGCTCCAAATAAGAGGCGTGATGAAGCAATCTAAGGGAGGTAACCAAGTATATAGTATACGAACTAACATTTCGGATGCTAAAGTAGATTTCTGTAAAAAATGTCAGTCAGTTAAGTGCCATACGTGGTAAACGCTTGGGCGATCATGTCTCGAAAGAGACATGACTGACTAGGCAGAAAATTATCCCGCAATAGGTTGCCATAAGAAGATTATCCCGCAGTAGGTAGACTGGTTGCCGACCAAGGCCATAGAACCCAATCTGTCCTATTATTTAACTCATAACAGGAGGGAGAAGAGATAGATTATATTACATTATTATATTAAGTATAATTAGTGGGGGATCAGTTTATTACCTCGTAACAATAGAAAACCGATCCCCCACTTTATGCCCAGTAGAAGTTATAACTATGTTTCCAACTGTTATATTCAGTCAGTCAGTCAGTTAAGTGCCATACGTGATACACGCTTCGGGCGATCATGTCTCAAAAGAGACATGACTGACTGGGCAGAAGATTATCCCGCAGTAGGTTGCCATTGCTTTCTGCAGTAGACTGGTTGCCGACCAAGGCTATAGAACCCAATCTGTCCTGCTATTTAACCCATAACTGGAGGGAATAGACGGATTAATACCTTTCCCAAGGGTATTTGCGCGTAAGTGAATGCAAGGAATTCAAGTGGAATTTGAACTCGGCTCCCCGATTTCTCGTTCCGAGCCGATATCCACTGTACCACAACGCACATAAAAAATGTAGGATGCGCAAATATTGATTTCTGCATTATTGTTGTTGGTGGGATGGCTTAGAATTCATTAATCTCATGTTTTTTTTTTTTAATTTTGTAATCGACTACTTTTCCGCTAATTAGTGTAACCGTTCAGTTAGTATACAAATTAAGTCAAGTCGAACACCAAGTTATTTTTAATGGCGCTGACCAGTTTGATTCCTTGAATATTTGGATTTTATTAGTAGAAACTAGAATTGCTTTGGTTAAGGTGGTTTTCTAAGCTTAGCTTAGATGTAACACAAGGCTGAAAGTATGGGGAACCCAGTGAGGATCGAACTCACTACTTACTCAGTCGTAATTGATTTAGCGAATCTGCTATCATTTTCTCAGCGTAAGTGTAAGGCACCCAGTGAAGATCGAACTCGCTCAGGTGGCATATGTGATGCATGCTTGGGTGAGCATGTCTCTTTCAGGACAGAATATTTTCCCGCAGTAGGTTGTCATTTCTTTGTGCGGTAGACTGGTTGTAAAGCAAGGCTATAGAACCCAATTTGTTCTGCCATTAATACAAGGGTATTAGCGCGTAAGTGAATGTAACGAATTCAACTAGAATTCGGACTCGGCTCTCCAATTTCTCGTTTCGATCCGATATCCCCCGCACCACGACGCAGTGCTCAGTCATAAATGATCGAGCGAGAAAAACATGTCGAAGTGCAAAATCGCTTTAGGCTATGATCCAGTGTTGCTGTGTCATTGAATTTTGGAAGGCGGTTTTCATCTTTGTCCCCGAAATCATTCCGATGGGTTTCTTTTTAAACGTTAGCATCTTGTACTCCTGTACATGCATCTATTCAAACGTTATTCTTGTGAATACTCGTATTTGAAATAAATGCCCCAGTTTTTTGTTTTATTTATTTTTTTTTTTTACTTGTGAACTGTATTAAGTCTATCGAGCTGCGCTTTCAAGAAAATCTTAATTTGAAGCTATTTTAAATATGAGTATTATCCATTCTAAAAATATTTGATGTAATAAATTAGCGGATTAACCCTCTAAGACCATTCGTATCATATTTGATACAATATTTCCCTATAAGGAAACATTTGGTATTTCCTTATAAGGAAACATTTGGTATTCATTGACTGAGCAGTCAGTACTGCTTTCATTTGAAATTTATAAAATATTTCTCTTAAAAAATTTTTCAGGAAAATATTTCTTTCAAGGCTTGTTTTCATACTGTATCAAATATGATACGAATGGCCCTAGAGGGTTAAAAATAAATCCATTAAATCTTATATATATATATATATATATATATATATAGACAGAGAGAGAGAAAACCCTCCTGTCATTTTTGGCGTATGAGGGTCAAGCAACTTAGTTCAGACAAAAGAAAAGTCAGCCTACCCGTACACATGATTTGATTACAGCGGTGAAAGCTTGTCCAGATTTTTGAAACAGCTTAATACAGAGAATTAGTGCACATAATTTCTCTCTCTCTCTCATATATATATATATATATATATATATATATATATACTTGTCGTTATACTCGTTTCGAAAAACACTCCGAGTACATACGCGGAAGGAAAAAATGGTAATAAAAAACGAACGAGCTAAGCACTGGAACATCAGTGAAAGTACGTAGCCCAAAGAAAAAAAAACCCCGAGACGAGTCACCTAAAACAAAAAGCGCTCAATACACAAATAGAGCAAACTAAGTACTACACACAAGTCAGATTGAGAATATTCAAATAAAAAGGGCCAAAAGCCTGATGTAGGTCTCGAATTGATGAACTACGCACCAAAAGTATGATCCTGGCAAACATTTATATTTTCCATTAAAATCTTGGTATCGTTGTTAATATTTGTTTCCATTTATTTTACTGTTTATCTTAATTTGAATATACAGTGTTTGTGTGAGTTCGCACGAGCAGGAGTTTCTAGATCAATGTTTCCCAACTGTGTACTGGATCTGTAGTTAAATGGATAAATTAAAAGGCTCTGAATTTCGACATATTCTCTATCTAGTACAATACTTACTAAATTAGATTAGACTATACTGCACTTCGTGAAAATCCAACTCAAAACTGAATTGATTTTTTGTTGTTGTTTTTTTGGATTTTCACGACATTTCAACCCTTTGTAGGTTATTTAAAGCCGAAACTGCTTTCGGATAGTAAGAGATCGCTTGTAGTATCCGGTGTTCATAATTAGTCCCCTGTCTAAGTATCGACTGGACTCTACACTGTTTAACTTAATGATGCATTAACAAATTTTGGCGAGTGGCAGAGATTTTTTTCCAGATACAAGTCCTATTATTTAACCCAAAGCTCGGGGCAGTAGATATAGATTACTACCTTACCCAAGTGTATTTGCGCATAAGCGAATGCAACGAATACACGCTTGAGCGATCATGTCTCTTTCGCGACATGACTGAAATGTTAAACGTGAAAAAGGATAAGCGCAAGTGGAGGTCCATGATCACCTGCGTTTTGAAAAATACGGCACATAAAGAAGTGAGGCCGATCCTCACTGGGTGCCACATACAAGATTCGACATTAAATAAAGGAACACGGGTTACCTTATTGTTTATCCTGTGAAAAGATTAAAACTCACGCCATATAAAACCACTGTAATTAAGGTCTGACTAAACGCAAGAAAGCGTAGGTAATTATCCTTTAAGTTCAATGTTCGATATTATTTTATCTAGATTTTCCTGGTGTCTGTTTGAACTGACGTTTTTAGCTTTTATTTCTTGTGATCTTTTTTACTTAAAGTTTGTATTTGCTTCACTACAAATGAAAGCCTTTAGATTTTCCTGCATATTTCAGTGAAATTTTCACTTTCCAAAGAAACAGGCAGAGAAGGAAGAAGGCGTTAGTTTTAAAATTGATGCCTAGAGGATACGGGCTAAAAAGCTTTTCGCATGTTAGTCTGGCACTTATATATACTAGCAGTATAGCCCGGCGTTGCTCGGATGTAATGAAAGCTTTAAAATTAATCCATGGCCCTGGAGCTCAGACTCTTTGGACGTTGGCACGAAAAACTAATAAGCAATAGTTGTTTCCAGTTAAAGCAAAACCGTAGACTGAAAGAAAAATGAATGGATGTAAATAACATTTTGATTTCCTGGAATCGATATCAAATAAGTTTTTTCGTCGTAAACTAAATTTTGAAGGCTAAATAAGTCATCTGAGTAAATGGTACCATGGCTGAGACTAAGAACTAAAATTATACCTACTTAGAGCCAAACCCGAAGCAAAAACTAAAATAAAAGGGCTGAAAAACTGATTTTGATTAGACCCGGTATATATTATCGATTTTCTGTACTATTGTAAGAACTGCAACCTTGAAACTTCTGAATATCGTTTCTTATGTCTTTGTCTATGAGTGTATCAAATTTGATTAAAATCGGACCACTCCTTGTATAACCCGATTTTTCGATTATCGATTTTCGATATTTATTGGGGATACCTCAACACAAAACCTAGCTAAGAACACTCGCAGACCCTTATAGTACAACTGTGTAAATTTTCAAGAAAATCGGTTCAACCGTTTCGGAGGCTATAGGTAACGGACACACACACAAAGTTCCATTTATAAATAAGTTTAGATTTAGATATATATATATTAGTGATATTTGTTTAACCTCCCTATCATAATAAAGACCGTCGTGTATTTATTTCTGTGTGTGTACATATATATATATATATATATATATATATATATATATATATATCCCTCCTGTCACGCTCATGGGGGGGGGATACCGAGGAAACGTCGGCTCAGTTCATTCTCTTTACTACCAGCTGTGAAGGTTCTTGCCGTGTGTTTTCTCTTTCACAGACCCTTATTTTTTATTTTTTTAAAAATAATCCTTTCGCCCCAAACAAGGCAGTACTGCCACTGGTGCACAGGGGGTTACAATGAGGGAAGAGAGAGAAGAAAACAGTACAGGTGATGTTGTAGAAAGGGTAAGAGAGAGGAGGGAGTCAAGGAGATAGATGGCAGTTTACATTGCATTTAAACTTTTGGAGATTGCATTTTATTTTATTTTTGCAATAATTATGTTGTCGAATAATGAAGAAATATATATACCCTCTCTATTATAATAAGGACCGTTCTCTATTTGTGTGTATGTAATATGTATATAGTTTTTGGTCACAATTAAATTAGACCAGTACATAGTTGTATTAAAAAGTGTTCAATACAATTATATTGTAGGACTTTTGAATATTTTTAATTTGTAAACGGGTTATTTCGCGACCTATGGATGAAAGTGTAGTAAGACCTTTAATACTTCTAATATTGACTTTTGCGCGTTCATAAAAGATCCCTGTTACTTAAGCGTTTAAAAAAAAAACTGATAAAATCATTTAATGTAAATCGCCCGAAGACGCCGAAAGGTAGAAACTTGGGTCGCAAAATAACTCATTCACAAAAGAATATATATATATATATATATATATATATATATATATATATATAAAGCAATATAGCCCGGCGTTGCTCGGGTGTAATGAAAGCTTTAAAACTAATCCATGGTTCTGGAGCTCAGACTCTTCGGACGTTGGCACGAAAGACTAAAAAGCAATAGTTGTTTCCAGTTAAAGAGAAACCGTAGACTGAAAGAAAAATGAATGGATGTAAGTCAAATTTTGATTTCCTGGTATCGATATCAAATTTTCTGCACTATTGTAAGAACTGTAATTTTGAAACTTCTGAATATCGTTTCTTATGTCTTTGTCTATGAGTGCATCAAATTTATTAAAATCGGACCACTCCTTCTATAACCGGATTTTTTCGATTATCGATTTTTATCGGGGAGTACCTCGACGCAAAACCTAACTAAGAACACTCGCAAACGCTTATAATACAACTGTGTAAATTTTCAAAAAAATAGGTTCAGCCGTTTCGGAGTCTATAGGTAACGGACACACACACAGCCACAGTTCCATTTACAAATAAGTTTAGATTTAGATAGATATATATAAATAATCCTCTCAAATAGTTACCGTCATTTTTTTTTTTTTTTTGACGTTACGGGTAAACTCGTTACTTAATAATTGAAAACTAACCTAGTCAGTTCATGGGCAATCGAAACTTCGATTAAGATTAGTTTAGTCATGACGTCAAAAATGGTGACTTATTTTTGTTAGGACCTTTTTATTGTTTCGTATTCCACTTCTGAGATGAGTAATTGTCAATGTTCTTGTATTATTTCAAACTATAGTTCTCATCTTGATTGATCTTATAGACGCAACGGTCATCGTCAGGTTTCTATTGAATGGCTGATATGGAGCAATAACTGATATCACAATAATCAACAGATATCCCATATCAACTAATCAACGTACACCTGATGATTACCAAAGTGTACCTGGTTGAAACGTTGTGTCTATAATAATATGATGAGAACAATGATTCGAAATAATATAAGGTTACCTAACTATTATGGGCACCTCGGCGTGGTGTAATGGTTAGCAAGCTCGTCTCGCTAGAATCATTATAATTGAGTAGTGAGTTCGATCCTCACTGGGTACCCCCTACTTTCGGCCATGTGTAACGTCTAAGCTACGCTTAGAAAATCACCTTCCTCCAGGTTTGGGGTTTGGGCGCAGGGCTAACAACCCTGCCCTACAAAAAAACAGTTTGTTACGAAAACAGTAAAAACGCTGCCCTACACACCATTGGGTGTAACGGAAAAGTTCATTATTATTATTATAGTTTAAACTGACACTTTGTATCGATTTATTTTGACCGTTTTGCTTAAAGTTTGTATTTTCTTAAATTCAAATAAAACGTTTAAATTTTCTAACATATTTAATCGAAGTTTTTACTTATCAAAACTATCTTTTAGTTATGGAGGCGGGAGAGAAAAGGTCAGTTTAAACTGATACCAGAAGGATATATTTCGTATTTCTCAATCAACCCTTCACCATTGGGTAATGGCTACCCGTCTAGTCTCGAAGAGCATTACGACTGGAATAAGGTTGATCCAAATTAGGTACCAACACTTTTAACCTTTTTACTAGACTAAGCTAAGAGTGTTAAATATCTGTGTCTGTCTTGCAGCTAAGATAGTTTCAACTACTGGTTGGTGTTCTAATCCAGTTTTTAGTGTTGGTGATGTTGATTTTCAAGGCAGGTAGGCACTCCCAATTTGAATATGGGCCGCATATTGTTTTTGTACCTGTATCGCCAGTTCTGTTTGAATATATATCTTACTTAAATCAAATTTATTGATTTAGCTATACGTATGATTTTTGGAGATACTTTTTTTTTCTTTTTTTTTTTTATTTGATGGATAGTTTTTAATTTTAAGTTTCTCTTAAATCTACAAGTTCTTAATATCCGCGCAATTAACCCCTCCTCGTCTTTCAGTTTTCTACCTTAAATTTATTAATCGACCGATTGATTGAATGATTGATTGATTGATCAGTTGGAGATCACGTCTTGTGACGATACTTTGGACCCACTCTTTCCCTCGTGTCAAAACCTTAGTGATTTGTGAAACATACACGCACCCCGCTATATAGACACACACACACACACACACGCGGCATTATGGTCGCCTCGGCTTTCTCTTCTCTCAGCCTTATAGACTGATTTTAGTAGCAGCCTGTTGATAGTTACGCCGGCCTCTCAGGTAAGAGACAACTTGTTGCTTGCCTGAGTTGTCATTGTCGCAGCCTTCATTCTTGTCGTTGTCGTGGTCGTCGAAAAGCAGCATGGTCGACTGTTGCAACCCAACCCAGCCGGCGTAATCTTGTGTGTAGTAAAAGGAATGAAGTTGATTTCAACTGTCATGATCGCTAACGTTTGTTCTTTCTCTATTTCCAAACGGAATTGGAATTTCCTAACTTCACGTGGGGTGACGCTTCACGTCATTGGATAATTTCAAAAAAGATAAATAAATATACAAGTATCGGATTTACTGGATAAATATATTTCTCTTTTTTTTTTCTTTTTTTTTTTTTTTTTTTAAATCGGAGTTGGTGATTGGATAATGTACTATCAGGTAGGAAACCTTAATTTTGTTCAAGGAAGTAAAAGAAAAAAAAAAGAATAAAAAAAATAGTTTTTTTTTCCAATTTCTATTTGAAATTGCTTCTTTTTTATTCTTTTCTTGTCTTTTTTCTTTTTCTTTTCATTTGTATATTCATACCGGCACCAGATATCTGATGTTTATTGCTGGGGACGGAACAAATGATACCAAATCTCTTCAAATCTTCAGCACCGTCCGGAGTACACTTTGCCGAATTACCATATTCTTTAGGCTTGTTTGTCATGTATTTTCTATTTTTATTTAAAAAAAAATTTTTTTTGTGGGCCAAAAGAATGATTCACTGTGCGCTAAAATATTTTTGTAGATCTCGGACGAGATCCTTGTATTTTTTTTTCTACAATTTCTGTTAGATTTGTCATATCTGGAAGGCATTTTTTTTGTCTTTTTTTAATATCATCTTCTTTTTCCTTTTTTTCTTCTTTTTCCTTTTTTTCTTCTTTTTCCTTTTTTTTCTTCTTTTTCCTTTTCTTCTTCTTTTTCCTTTTCATTTTCCTCTTTTCCCTTTTCTTCTTTTTTTCCTTTTCTTTTCCCTTTTCTTCTTCTTTCCTTTTCTTCTTTTTCCTTTTCTTTTTCCTCTTCTTCCTTTTTTCCTCTTCTTCCTTTTCTTCTTTTTTTCCTCTTCTTCCTTTTCTTCTTTTTTCCTCTTCTTCCTTTTCTTCTTTTTTTCCTCTTCTTCCTTTTCCTCTTTTTCCTTTTCTTTTTCTTTTTCATCATTTCTTTTTCTTCCTCTTTCCTTCTTTTTTTATTTTCTCTCCTTTCTCTTCTTGTTTAACTTTCTCATTTTTCTCCACTCTCTCTTCTTTCTCTTGTTTTACTTTCACTTCTTTCTCCATTTTTTTCTTCTTTATCGGACCATTACGTGAGACCTAGAGTAAGGTTGTAAATATATTTATTATGCTCTTGCAAATTCTGATAAGGGTTACTTAACATATACAATGTTTATATACACTATGTAGAGTACTCTCTTATATATATATATATATATATATATATATATAATTATTTCTTATCAGTGTTTGTATTTCCTTTACATGGATAATACTCTTCAGAGTAGTTAGGTAATTTTATGAGTCTCTTTGAACACAGCCTAATACATATCTTGTTAATGTTCTTGCCTTTTGCAATCGTACCCAGACCTCTAGTAATTAATAACCATTATTTTAAAAATATGCATTTTTTTTTTCATTTAAAACAAATATTATCTCAATAATGTCTAGTGTTTTTAGTTTGGGACCAAGTGAAAGCAAGTCTGCTTAGTACTCCGGCATTTTTATCAATGTCATCTGATAAGCATCTAATTCTTGTAATATGTTTTTGAGGAAAACGCAAGCCTGTTATTTCCCAAACGTCTACAACTTCTACACTTCGAGAAAAATGTACTTCTTATTTATTTAAGGAATTATTTTGCGTTTACTGGCTAAATCCACCATAAGTCGTTCTTTTTTTTATATATATCAATCAAATTAATTGCAGGTTTTAGGGCCTTCATAGAACGAAGAATCACAGTGAACCCTTAGCATTTCACACTTTCTTGGCAAATCTCAACGTGTGTGTGTGTGCGTATATATATATATATATATATATATATATATATATATATATATATATATATATATAAGTAGTCAGTCAGTTAATTGCCGTACGTGATAGACGCTTAGGCGATCTTGCCTAGAAAGAGACATGACTGACTGGGCAAAAGATTAGCCTGTTGTGGGTTGCCATTACTTTCTGTGGTAGACTGGATGCTATAGAACCCAACCTGTCCTGTTATTTAACCCATAACTGAAGTGAAGAGACGGATTAATACCTTTCATAAGAGTATTTGCGCGTAAGTGAATACAAGGAATTCAGCTGGAATTCGAACTCGGCTCCCCGATTTCTCGTTCCGAACCGATATCTATTAAACCACAACGCACATTATATATTTCCCGTACAAAGCCAAACCTAAAGCGAACAAAATTCAAAGAAAAAAATTACAAAATATAAAAATCTGCAAATATTATTATTTGTAGATTTTTATTTTTTTGTAATTTTTTTCGTTTTGTGTTTGACGTTCTACAAGAAATAACTCGGGTATTGGAGAAGTTTGAAAAGGTTTTCAAGTTATACATTGAAAACCTTTTCAAATTCCTCCAATACACTAATTATTTCCTGCCAAACGCAAATCTTACAAAATCAAATATATATATATATATATCTTCGAAGGATTACTGAAAACTTTTCAGTCTCACCTACTTTCTCAAATCTAATCATAAAAAGTGTGTATGGATCCTTTTCTGTTGAACTGAGAATTTTTCAGTACCCCCTGCATGTGTTCAAAATTTGGCGGCTCGAGAATATTTCAGTATTTTCTCATGTTTGAACGATATTTATTTATCAATCAAATATTCTTTAATGCAAATACTTTTGAAAAAGTTGACATAAAGTTTCTCTCGTTTTCAGAAGTATTCGCATGTCTATTTACACACATACACACAGGTTGATTGAAAAATAAATCCCCATTTTAAAATACATATAGTTTATTCTTTCTTCTTCTTTTATGTGCCCTGTCCTTTCAGGCCGTAGGCGATCATGGCTTTCCACATCTCCCTATACCTGGTGGCTCTTAGCACGCTTTCTCTTGTAACACCTCGCAACTCTCGTTCCGTCATCAACATGATCGGCCCTTCAAATATGTTATCCACTGCTTTCCCCTCTCTCTTTTTCCTCTCTATCTGACCTGTTAGTATCAGGTTCTCTAAGCCCTCTTTCCTCATTGCATGTCCCAGTAACTTTAGCTGTCTCTTTCTGATGCTCAGTATTAATTTCCTTTTCGTCTCCATCCTTTCCTCAGCCTCGTCATTACTCACATGCTCGGTCCATGATATCTGCAGCATTCTTCTGTAGAACCACATTTCAGCTTCTTCAAGTTTTTCCTTTATCTTCGAAGATATTGTCCAACATTCACTGCCATATTGAAGAACTGACATCACATAGTAATCCATTGCCCTCCTCTTTGTTTCTAGTGAAATTGTCCTGTTTCTTAATACTTTACTCAACTTCTGGAATGCTTCTTTCGCCATACCAATTCGCCTTCGGGTAGTTTATTACCTACAATTAATTAAAATTCGCTCTGAGCTCCAGATTTTGCAACCAGATTCTTGAGGCGGCCAGAAATTGCATCAACTGGTTTCACCAGGAACTCATAGGGTATGGAAGACATAACTTTTGTATTTGCCCATGAAGTTCTTCCAACGTCTTAGTTTGGGAAAGTAGACTTGCTTTTTTTTAACCAACCCCAAAGAAAAAATAAAGTCAAAAGGTGTTAAGTTAGGACTTCTGGTTAGACACGCATACATAAAATAGGCAGTAATTTTTCACTCCCCCTGTGTGTGTGTGTGTGTGTGTAAAGGCACAGTCCAGCAGCGAACAACTTGAAACCAAGCTCTCCTGCCATTCTGAAGATGAGATTCTGATTTGGAAATATGAATGAATAATAATTAGGTAAAACCCAACATCTTCTTTACCTTCCTTTATTAAACGCATTGTGATATCATTCTAATACCTACCCATACACCTTATATACACAATGCTTCAAGCAAATTACAAAACTTTCCTATATATATATATATATATATATATATATATATATATATATATATATATTTTAGAACATGTACATAATTTTTCTATATATAATCACGACGAAAGCACGTTCGTTTCGGCATTGGAGCCGCAATGCCTTGTCACATCGCCTGATGAGGTATTGGGGTTCCAATGCCGAAACGAATGTGCCTTCGTCGCGATTATATATAGAAAAATTATGTACATGTTCTAAAATATAATTTATAATAAATATTCACAGCTCTATATATTATATTATAAATCGAGCACTGTTTTAAATTAATGTTTTGGACGTTGAAATAATTCTTCGTTCTGTATTCACTTCGAGATATATATATATATAATATCAGAGGCCTTTGTTGTGATTTGATTTTAAATCACATCGAATTTAGTATTTTTATTATGTATACCTATATCTGTACAAATATACCCAGCCACATAGGCATGTACGTATATTAGACTGGTCTCTTTTTTCTATACTTTAAACACACACACATATATAAAAGTTGAACTGAAAATCAATTCACAAGTTTTTTTTGTTTTTTTTTTACTTTCTTAACAGTTATATTTTAACTCCGTAAAAATATCAAAATTATATTTTTGCTAAATAAATAAAATTCTAAAATTCAGAAAGTATAAAATGATTAAAAACTTCTAATAAAATCACATTCGACCCCACCCGTGATATCACGGCTCGGGTAGTTTTTACAAAACTTTCATTCTCTATGGTGATTAGTGGGGAGATGTAAAGTTCTCTTCTGATGCAAGAAGCGATTACAAAATTTTTACTTTTGACCAAATATTTGGAAGTGGATCATGACAGTAACATTTTTTTTCAGCAGCCTCCTCACATCTGCCCGTCTTAGGTTGTGGGAGATACGATAAACCATGGTTAGATTTCCGCATTAACTGCAACTGAATATCAAACGTAAGGGAGTTAGGGCTTCTTTTATGGTTACCCTGCTGCTGCCAAGTTTTCTGCGTTTATATATATATATATATATATATATATATATATATATATATAAAATTATTTGTTTGGACATTATTTTTGATCGATACTCATATTTAAGTAGATATTCTGTTTATAATCAAACAGTATATTTATTTCTATCAACATAGGGGGAGCCACCAATTGATCTGGTCTCTCGACCACGAATGACCAACAGTTTAAACAAAGTTAAATCATGGGATAGGGATCGCAGGTTCGAATCCTGCCGAATTTTCGTAACAAAAATTTATCGAAAATAATCAGGCCGATAGAAATAAGTATATATACTAGTTTGATTATAAACAGAATCTCTATTTAAATACGATTATCGATCAAAAATAATGTTCAAACAAATAATTTTCAAATTGTCGGTTGTTTATAACCAATTACACACACACACACACACATATATATATATATATATATATATATAAAGATGTTGGTGGGGGTTGATACCTAATATACAGGCGCGCGCACTCTCTCTATGTTCCTCCCGCTACCATCTTCAGGAATTAAACACACGGACACTGCAAGAGAGGCACAAAATGCCCGCTAGAATCTTGAAGCGCACACAGGTTAACAACACGAAGGCCTAAGCACAAGAGATCTATCTACCTGTCGAATGAAAAAAAAACAAAAAAAACTGTAATTTACTGGAACATTCTCTTTCGAAACTCATTTGCAAAAATTTCTGAAGAAGTTTAAATAAAAACGTTACCTATTTGATCCTTATTCTATCTTTCTATCGGTTTTAATCAATGTTTGATTACCATTTTCGCACACACACACGTGCGTATATATATATATAGAGAGAGAGAGATAGATAGATATAAATATGTGTGGATATGTGTGTATATATATATATGTGTGTGTTTGTGTATGTATGTATGTATATATATATATATAGATATACATGTGTGTATGTGTATATATGTGTGTGCGTATATATTTATATATATGTGTGTGTGTATATATTTATATATATATATATATATATGTGTGTGTATATATATATATGTGTGTGTATGTGTGTGTGCGAAACAGATCTGTCTGCGGATGACTATATATATATATATATTATATATGATGGTCAGGGTGAATGGATTGTCAATGGTCAGGATTGATGGCAGGGCTTATTGCAAGAATAGAGTTTTCATTTGTTATAATTACGGAAGAGCTTCGTTGTATGATGAGAAGTCATACAACGACAAAACGCTTAAATCATTTACTCCTGTTACATTTTTTTTTCGTAAACGTAGAGTTAATAGAAATTATTTCATTTATTTCCTGATATTTTCTTTGATAGGAACCTTTTCAAAATTTAAATTTAAATCGCAACAAATTACGGAGCACCTATTTCAATTAACCACATATCTTTATCACCTCGCTACTTATGTAAATTTTAAAACAGTCTTAGTCACCTGTCACTTATATTATAGCCAACTATAAAAAGACACTGTTGATTATTTACGGCGAATTTGATTAAATAATGCACTGATTATTGTTTACGTCATGTTGTAATAGTCTTAAGTAAAAATGATGCACTAAAATAAGTATCCAAGTAATCGTTTTAAGTTCTATGAATATTGGTGTCGTATTAAAATTCTAAGCATAGCTTTTTAAAACAGTAAACATTGCCAAAGAAGTATAAAGTATTTTAAATAAATATTAATCTTAAAATTTTAATTATTCCATATACTCGCCGCTACAATATTCCCATGGTCAAGTTTCTACAACTGGCTTCTGTATAGGTTTAGGTTTCACGTAAAAAACATAGTCAAGTGCCAAAAAGTTTTACCTGGCAATTATATAAGCGAGAAATGTCTATGAAAAGGTACAGTTTGTTATTTATGCCTAACTTGTTTAAATAATACCCTTACTATTATTTGCGTAACATAACAATAATTGTAAGTAAAATGATGCACTAAAATAAGTATCCAAGTAATCGTTTTAAGTTCTCCGAATATTGATGTCGTATTAAAATTCTAAACATATCTTTTTAAAACAACAAACATTGTCAAGGAAGTATGAAGTATTTAATAATTAATATTAATTTTAATATGATAATTATTTTATATACTGACAGTTTCAGTTATCCCATGATGTGCGTTGTGGTGCAGTGGATATCGGCTCGGAACGACAAATCGGGGAGCCGAGTTCAAATTTCTGTTGAATTCTTTGCATTTAGTTACGCACAAATACCCTTGGGAAAGGTATTAATCAGTCTCTTCCCTCCAGTTACGGGCTAAATAATAGGACAGATTGGGTTCTATAGCCTTGGTCGGCAACCAGTCTACTGCAGAAAACGATAGCAACCTACTGTAGGATAATCTTCTGCCCAGTCAGTCATGTCTCTTTCGAGACATGATCGCCCAAGCGTGTATCACGTATGGCACTTAACTGACTGACTGAATATAATAGTTGGAAACATAATTAAAACTTCTACTGGTCACAAAGTGGGGGATCGTATTTCTATTTTTTGTAGTAATAAACTGATCCCCAACTAATTATAGTTAGATTATATTACATTATAATATTATCTCTTCTCCCTCCAGCTATGAGTTAAATAGCACAACAAATTTGGTTCTATAGCCTTGGCTGGCAACCAGTCTACCGCAGAAAGCAATAGCAACCTACTGCAGGATAATCTTCTGCCCCGTCAGTCATGTCTCTTTCAAGACATGATCGCCTAAATGTTTCACGTATGGCACTTAACTGACTGATTCCCATGATCTAGTTTCTACAGCTCACTTCTATATTGGATTAGGTTTTAGGGTTAAAAATATGTAGTCATTTAACAAATAAGTGCCAAAAAGTTTTAGCTGGTAATTATATAAGGGAGGGATGACTGTAAAAAGGCACTGTCGATTATTTATGGCTAATTTGTTTAAATAATGTACTAACTATTGTTTGAGTTTTTTGGTAATAATTGTAAGTAAAATTATAAACTGAAATAAGTAACCAAGTAATCGTTTCTCTGAATACAAATACCAGCTTAAATGATTCTGTCAAAGTGGAAACGAATTTGTTTGTATGTCTGTTTACTCTCCCTTTTTTGAATTTAGAAACTGTCGAGTGACTCTGGGGTGTATTTTACTTTGTTTTAATTCAGTAAATATTTTCTTGTAATTGTTTTGGGAAGATTTGAACAACGCTTTTTTTTTCTAATTACTGCTTTGTTTATAAGCTCTTCAGTTTTTTAATGTAAATTTCTCAGCCGTAGTTTTGTATCGTTGTATATCTAGAGTCCGAGCATTCATTGTACGTGTTCATTGTGCATATCGGGTAAACCTGAATGCTCGGGCAGTTGTCGGGGTACTGCAATTAAGCAAATCTGTCTTGCAATGGATACATATCGATCTTCACTACCGTTGCTTTCTGGCAGAACAACCTAAAACTAAGTCAATATCCATTCGCATTGAGTTCTTGAACATCAAGTATGTTCCAAGTACAACACAGATTAAAAGTCTGGTGGATACTTAATTTTATTGCCGTATCAGAAGTAATATTTACACACCTTTTTCAACGTTTTACTTTGAATTTAGAGAGTCATATTTTTAAAGCCAGCAAGTGCTTAACACCTCTTGCTATACTTTACCTTTAAGTGTCAAAGTGGAGTACTACTATGTACCGTTCCAGGAAGAGTCTAACATCTCCTGCTATCCTCTGCGTTTACAAGAAATAGATCAGGTCGAAAATGGAGTACAGTTGCCAGATATAGGCGGGAATTTGTGAGTTTTCCCTTTCCACTCGATAGAGTCCAAAAGCGTCTCCGCGTCCTTATTTTCAACCCAGCGACTTCTTCTATGTGCCTTCCACATCTCCCTGTCCCTGGTAGCTCTTAGTGCACTTTCTCCTGTAACATCTCGCAACCCCCGTTCTGTCATCCACCTGATCAGGCCCTTCAAATAAGTTATCCGCTGATTTCCTCTCTCTTTTTCCCTCTATCTGGCCTGTTAGTATCAGGTTCTCCAAGCCCTCCTTCCTCATTGCATGTCCCAGGAACTTCATTTGTCTCGTCCTGATGCTCAATATTAATTTCCTTTTTGTTTCCAATCTTTCCAACACTTCACCATTGCTCGCATGCTCGGTCCATGATATCCGCATCATCCTTCTGTAGAACCACATTTCAGCTGCTTCAAGTTTTTTCTTTATCTTTGATGATATTGTCCAGCATTCACTGCCATATTGAAGAACTGACATCACATAGCAATCTAATACTCTTCTCTTTGTTTCTAGTAAAAGTTTCCCGTTTCTTAATACTTTACTCAGCTTCTGGAACGCGTCTTTCGCCATTCCAATTCGCCTTCGGATCTTTGTGTCGTACTTTTCGTCTTCTGTTAGAACATTTCCCAGGTATTTAAATTTTTGTACCTGCTTGATTTTAGTATCCCTCACCTGTATTTGGCATTTTGGGTTGTTCTTTTAACTGATGACCATGCATTCGGTTTTCTTGCAGTTTATTTGTAGTCCTTTTTTGTCACTTGCTTCAGTTACCTTCTGTAGGAGGTATTGTAGTTTCCTTTCCGTATCTGCTATCAGCCCTGTATCATCTGCGAACCTTAGGTTGTTTAAATTTTGGGGCTCCAATGACAGATCCTGGCATAACGTCTAGGGTCCTCAAAAGAGTCTCGCTCTATAAGTTGAATAGATTTGGTGAAAAGACACATCCTTGTCTTACGCCCCTTTCAATCTTAGTATAAATGTTGAATTTGTTGCCTGTCCGTATGTAGACAGTTTGCTGCCAGTACAAGAGGTCGCAAGCCTCTCTCTCTCTCTCTCTCTCTCTCTCTCTCTGTTCTGTCGCTATTTTCATGTCAAGTGCCCCGATGAACTACATTTCTTAGCCGTGAAGGCTAGAAATGGTGGAGGTAAGACCCGTGATCCCACGCACATTGTAAGGAACCACCATCATGCCCTTCGTATTCCATTGGTGAAATGTAAATTCCATTTGAGCAGCTTCTTTCCACGAACCGTTGCTTTCTGGAACCGAATTCTTCCCTGACACTACCTTAAATGACCCCCGCGCTTTGTACAGGGTCACCACCATTGTAAAAAAAAAAAAAAATGGTCAGGTCTTAACTGTAAAAAGCGGTTTCACGCACGCATGCACGCGGATTTCATCAACTAATCGGATGGATGGCGTTGGCTGTTGGGACACTTGCTTCAACTTGTCTTCCACATGTCATGGATTTTTTTTTAAATACCGTACCCTTTCAGGGGGTAAACGATAATAGCTCTCCACAGATTCCTTTTTTTATTTTCTGAAATTCCATGTTTTCTTGCTTTGTCCACAAGGAGTTTTGACACAGGTAGATAGGCAATTGCGTTGTGGTGCATTGGATATCGGCTCGGAACGAGAAATCGGGGAGCCGAGTTCGAATTCCAGCCGAATTCATTTTATTCACTTACGCGCAAATATCCTTGGGAAATGTTTTAATCCGTCTATTCCTTCCAGTTATGGGTTAAATAACAGGACAGATTGGGTTCTATAGCCTTGGTCGGCAACCAGTCTACCGCTGAAAGCAATGGCAACCTACTGCGGGATAATCTTCTGCCCAGTCAGTCATGTCTCTTTCGAGACATGATCGCCCAAGCGTGTATCACGTATGGCACTTAACTGACTAACTGAGATAGCAATACCTTTTTACTCAATGCTGTAGAAAGGCATATTGAGAGGAGAATTGGAGAAGAAGATTGTGTTGTGGCAGATTTGTACGTGGGGGTAAGGACTGCTTGTTAGACTTAAAAATCTGCATGCGAAACCTG
Organism: Ascarosepion bandense; assembly: GCA_037127315.1. NCBI lineage: Eukaryota > Metazoa > Mollusca > Cephalopoda > Sepiida > Sepiidae > Ascarosepion > Ascarosepion bandense. Next base: position 4,251,666 of record JBBBDQ010001775.1, read on the forward strand.
TTTTCATTTTTTGTTTTTATCTAGTATCGAATATCCATCTTTGTCATGCAACACTTGAGGTTTATGACGGGTTTCACAAAAAATCGTATGTAATGTTTATGTATGTATTTTGAAACTTGGGCGCGTAGTCGAGTGATTTGAATGTTCGGTTTCTGACCATGAGACCTGGGTTCGAATCTTACCATGGTCTATTTGTCAGAAGAAGCCTTAGATGGTTCGACTAGCTCGAAGTCACAAGTCATCGTGACCGAGGGTCTGAGCGTCCTGGCTTTGTTCCGACTGTTGTTAATGCTAGATAATGCACTCTAACTAAGGTTCGCTCAGCATAGTTTCAGTATAAACCACAGATGGGCTCTGGGGGTGTTGAACAAACACAAGTATACCTGAGCAAGCGCCTACAATGGGGATTAGCTAGCCACCTCCGTAGACGGGTAACCTCGAATACGTGTGGTCATCCAATACATATTTTGAAACTTCCAGCGTCTCTCGTTTATGAAATGAAATGCGTTACGAAAACCTTTTCAATTTGTCATACATCTTTCAAAACTGTTCTTGAATATATATATATATATATATATATATATATATATATATATATATATAATTACCCCAAAGATACCTAAAAAGTAATGCCTTAGGTTTATTTCAGTTTTTCTATTTTAAAGCACATGTACAAAAAGGTCAGCGGGTGCATTTCGAGTGACAGGTGTACGCATTACATTTTATATACAGGTGAAAAGCGAAAGTGATTGTGTGAATAAGCAGGTAGATGAAGCCGAATAGCGACATTGAAATTTTCCAAATTGTCAAATCACTTTCATATTGTATTCTTTCCAACACCTCATCGTTGCACATGTGTTTTTTGGCCATGGTATCTTTAGCATCCTTCTGTAAAACCACATTTCTGCTGCCTCAAGCCTCTCCTTCATCTATGATTAGCTCGTCCAGCATTCACTTCCATACAGAAGGACAGATATCACATAGCAATCCAGCACTCTTTTCTTTGTTTCTAATGAGATTTTTCTGTCTTTCAGGACTTTGGTTAGCTTCTGAAATGCGTATTAGCTTGAATTTAATGCATTTTAAACCTGAGGCATTACTTTTTAGTTATCTTTGTGTGTGCGCGTATATATATATATATATATATATATATATATAATGTGTGTGTGTGTGTGTGTGTCCCTTCAGGGTGTGGAGGGTAGTTATAGCTCTCCACAACTTCCTATTCCTTGTAGCTCATTGAAGCGTTTTTTTTTTTTTTTCATTCATCCATTCACGCGCACACTTCTCAGGAGGGTACCCTGCTACCTCTCCCTGTCCTTTTCCACTCAACATTTCCGATCCTGCAATCTCTACTCACTTCTTCTATGTTCAGTGTCTCTTCCAGACTTTGCCGATTATAGCTCTCCCCAATTTCCTGTCTTTCATAACTTTTAATAAATTCTATTTTTTTTGTTATTTCTCCTAAACTTTTCCCGCTGTCCATGTACTCAAACTCACTAGGAAGGGCATGCGTTTTTTCCCTCGTCTTTCAATCTATCACGAGAGTATCAAAATTTCCAAGCCCTCTTTCCTCATTATGTGCCTTACAAATTTCAACTATCTCTTCTAGATGTGAAGTATAAGTTTCCAATTCTCTAAAACTTGCTCACATACTCGGTCCATAGTAATCTCAGCATCCTTCTGTAGAAACACAGTTCTGTTGCTTCGAGTCTCTTCATCTGCGAGAAGACTGTCCAGCGTTCACTATCATATAAGAGGCCTGATATCACGTAATAGTTCCCTATTCTTTTCTTTGTTTCTAACGAACATTTCATGTTTTTTTATACTTTGCTTAGATTTAGGAAGGCATATTTTGCTCTCTCAGTGCGTCTTTGAATTTCATTGTCGCATATTTTTTTCCTTTGCTCAAACCCTTTCTAGATATTTGAAGTCTTGTACTTGCTTGATTTTGGTATCGCCAGTTCGTATGATGAGCTGTTCATTTTGCTAATAACACTACAATCTTTTTTCTTGCAATTGATGTTTAGCTCTTACTTATCGATTAACTCCAAATGAAGATAAAATTAATATTAACTAGCAGTATAGCCTGCCATTTCTCGGGTGTAATGAAAGCTTTAAAATTAATCCATGGTCCTGGAGCTCAAACTCTTTGGACGTTGGCACGAAAGACTAAAAAGCAATAGTTGTTTCCAGTTAAAATGAAACTGTAGACTGAAAGAAAAATGAATGAATGTAAGTCAAATTTTGATTTCCTGCTATCGATATCAAATAAGTTTTTTCGTTGTAAACTGAATTTTGAAAGCTAAATAAGTCCTCTGAGTAAATGGAATCCTGGCTGAGACTAAGAACTACAATTATACCTACTCAGAGCCAAACCAGAAGCAAAAACTAAAATAAAAGGGCTGAAAAAAATACAGACATACAGGCAGATAAACAGACACAAACACAAACATCTTGCTTTATATATATATATATATATATATATATATATATATATATATATAATCGATTTTCTGCACTATTGTAAGAACTGCAACCTTGAAACTTCTGAATATCGTTTTTTATGTCTTTGTCTATGAGTTGTATCAAATTTGATTAAAATCGGACCACTCCGTCTATAACCCGATTTTTTCGATTACCAATTTTCGATATTTATCGGGGGCACCTCGACACAAAACCTAGTTAAGAACACTCGCAAACGCTTATAGTATAACTGTGTAAATTTTCAAGAAAATCGGTTCAGCCGTTTCGGAGTCTATAAATGACGGACACACCCACACACAGACAAAGTTCCATTTATAAATAAGTTTAGATTTAGATTAGATTTGATAGATAGTTTTTGTATAAAATATTTGATTATTTATTGTGTTAATCAACGAAAGTGACAGACATTTTTATTCTTCGTATAAGAATAAAAACGAACTCACCATTATCCTTGTTCTACATTCTCAAACCTGATTTGCAGAGGAATCAAGTTGATGTATTTTTTCAAAAAACACAAAAGATTCAGTTTCATCGACAACAACTCAGTGTGTTATTAGATTAGTCTGGAGTTTTTCTCTGCTCTCTGGATAAAATAGCTGTCATAACGACTCTTTAATTAGCTGAAATAATCATGACGTCTGCTCAAGATGGATTCTCACAAAAAACAAAAAAAACCAGGAAAGAAGATTGCATGCTAAAAATGGCTTTGTCATTTTCGAGAGATCGTCTGATTGTATTGTATCAATATTTTCCAGTTCCAAGAAGCAGATGCTAAACGCGTGAGAGCGTTATCGCCTCCACTTTCTGTGAGAAAATAGCAATGGTGAGGTTCAGATCCAAAAATAAAATTAAAATCCGCGTGTAGGGGTTATCATTTCAAAGGCCATAAATCAGTTAGGAAAGTAAAAAAAAATAGTCCAAATTAAAAACAAAAAGTGCTGGTTAGCGCAAATTAAAAGGGGGTACCTCATCCAAAAATTCGCAACGGGTAACCACCATCTTGACCTCCTAGGAACCAAGAAAATCATTCTATTGTTAAAAGTAGCTTTCTTTTATTGGGGGCAAGAAAGGTTTTGATTAGTCGAGTCTGGTTGGGAATTACATACAATTACCATATTTATTTCGAATTCTAGATAAATTCTTTGCATTCACTTACGAACAAATACCCTTAAGAAATGTATTAATCTGTCTCTTCCCTCCAGTTATGGGTTAAATGATAGGACAGATTTGAGTTCTATAGCCTTGGCTGGCAACCAGTCTTCGGTAGAAAGCAATGGCAACCTATTGAGGGATAATCTTCTTCTCAGTCAGTCATGTCTCTTTTCCGTATTTAGTAAAGTCAAACCGGTCTTGATTTTAATCTTGTTTTTTGACAGACAAGAACAACTACGACTACTTCTCCCTCTCTTGATTTTCTATTTCGTCGCCACACATTCTTTCTCTCATTTAAACCAAGTAGCGTCTCTGTTATGTTTCTTTCATCTTTACTCGCGATTAAAACGGAATAGTCCATTATTTTTTCGTAGTCAAATTTGATTTTCAAAAGTTTGAATCCAAATGTGCTTTTATTGTTTTATCTCCTTCATGACCTAGCTTGAGATAAATAAAAAAAAACAAAAACAAAACACACCACTATTTTATAGCTAATGTTCTTGGGACATGTGAAGAGAAAGGAGGGCTTGGAGAATCTGATACTCACAGGTCAGATAAAGGGAAGGAGAGACAAAGGAAAACAGTGTGTAACATACTTGACAGCCCTGAGCAAGTGGATAGCAGAGTGGGGTTGCGTGGTGTAACAGGAGAAAGCGTGCTAAGAGCCATCAGGGATAGGGAAACGTGGAAGGCCATGACCGAGCATGTGAGCAATGATAAGGTTTTGGAAAGGATATAAAGGAAAAGCAAATTAATAATGAGCATCAGGAACAGACAGCTTAAGTTCCTGGGCCATGTAATGAGGAAAGAGTGCTTGGAGAATCTGATACTAACAGGTCAGTTAGATGGAAAGAGAGACTGGGGAAAGCAGCGTGTAACATAATTGACGGTTCTGAGCAAGTGGATGGTGATTTCGTGGTGTAACAGGAGAAAGCGTGCTAAGAGCCACCAGTGATAGGGAGACGTGGAAGGCTATGATCTCCTACGTCTTGAAAGGACACTGCACATAGAATACAAAGAAGAGTTTGTGAGTATGGTGGATTTTATTACTATACACTGACGCCACTGAGTACGGAATAGTGCTTAACTACAACCTGGATAGCTGCCCGAGGCCGAACAGTCCAATGATCCAACATACACGACTGCATTATAATCTACGATTTAACTACTTTTCTAATGAAAATTTGGCAAGCGTACAGTAAGTAGTGAAATCATCAATAGTAGTTCTAAATTACTGGAATTACCTCGTAACATGCGTCCCTGTTTCTTCTTCGCTTACCCACTGAAATTCCAAACCTTTTTCTCCCCGACCCTTTTTTTTCTGCTGAGGGGGAGAGAAAAAAAAAACTGTTGATTAAATCGACCTTTGTTTATCTGTTTATTTGCTTGTGATTTAAAAAGAAAAATTCCGACCGTTCTTTTCTCTATAAGTCTCATAAGCCGTGAACCTTTCTTACTAACCCGACCCTTAACTTTCCTACTCTTTCACTCCGGGTTCCCTAATTAGGGGCTTAAAATGTTTATGCACTTCCAATGAGGACTGATGAATGTTGCTGTTTCTTCCTTATCTGCAGCCAATACAGCTGCGTTCTAATTAAGGGAACGGCTGGGTGGGAAGCCAGGGGAGCGGTGCAGAATGGATGGCGAAAGGCGCTTGGGGAGAAAGAAAGCATCAATAGCTATAAATATGGCTAAGGAATCTACATAAAAAGGGGAGAAAGAAGGAGCATAAGAAAGTATATGTCGAGGGGATTCCTATTAGCCTATTGAATTCAGTAGACGCCAACTATCGAATCTGAAAAAGAGAAAATAATGTTTAAAAAGAAATCTATTAGAGAGGAAAAAGGAGTTTTTAAAACGTAATTTCTTTTTTATTGCAGTTTTTCCCCTTTTTCCCCCTTTCTTCTTAACTTTTCTTGTTTTTCCTCTTCTTTTTTTTTACTATCTTTCTTTTCTTGATTTACAATTTTGTCTTTTTTTCTTCCATTTTTTTTCTTTCCATACATTTTCCCACTATTTTCTTTCGTTTCATGTTTTTCTTGCTTTTTTCTTCTTTTTCCTTTTTCTTTTATTCTTTTTCTACTTTTTCTTTTCTTCCTTTTTTTCTTACCATTTTTTTCATCCTTCTTTTTCTGCTTTATTCTTTTTTCTGCTTTTTTCTTCCTTTTTTCTTTTTTTCTGCTTTTTCTTTTCTCTTTTACTGCTTTTTCTGTTTTTTTTCTCCCTTTTTTCCTTTTTCTGTTTTTTCTTCCTTTTTCCTTTTTCTGTTTTTTCTTCCTTTTTCCTTTTTCTGTTTTTTCTTCCTTTTTTCTTTTTCTGATTTTTCTTCCTTTTTTCTGCTTTTTATTCCTTTTTCTTTTCTGTTCTTTTTTTCATTTTTTTCTGTTTTTTCTTTTTTCTTTTTCTCCTTTTTTCTTTTTCTGCTTTTTTCTTCCTGTTTTCTTTTTCTTTTTTCTTCCTTTTTTTCCTTTTCTGCTTTTTCCTTTTTCTTTTTTCCTCCTTTTTTTCTTTTTCTGCTTTTTCTTTTTTTTCTTTGCTTTTCTTCCTTTTTTCTTTTCCTGCTTTTTTCTTCATTTTTTCTTTTCCTGCTTTTTTTCTTCATTTTTTCTTTTCCTGCTTTTTTTTCTTCGTTTTTTCTTTTTTTCTTTTTACTTTTTCTCTTTTTCTTGCTTTTTTCCTAATCTTTTTCTTTCTTTTTTTCCTCTCCGTGATATTTTTTCATTTCTTTCCTTATTTTCTCTAAAGTACCATGAGTGATGCACACTTGGGCGATCATGTCTCGAAAGAGACATAACTGACTGTCCAGAAGATTTTCCCGCAGTAGGTTGCGATTACTTTCGGTGGTAGCCTGGTTGCTAACCAATGCTATAGAACCCAATTTGTCCTGCTATTTAATCTATAACTCGAGGGAGAAACCTTTTCCAAGAGTATTTGTGTGTTACTTAATGTATCGAATTCAACTGGAATTTTAACTCGGCTTTCAGATTTCTCGTTCCGAGCCGTTAGATAATATGTAGATTTTATAAGCTAACACGAAGTCATCGCTATTAAGGGTTTGAGCATAATAGCCTTGTTTAAACTGTTGGTCACACCAGATGATTCTCTCTCTTATATATATATATATATATATATATATATGAAACTGAAGATATGTGTGTGTGTGTTCTCACTAATTTCTATCAAGATACACTTTCACATTTTTTATCCGATTTGTTTCAAAACTTACACACCCATCGCAAATTTATTACCTACGCATCAACGAAAAGGAAATTGCGCGTGGTTCTTCAGTTTAATCCTTGTTTTAATTTCTTATTTTCAAGTATTTTTGTTTTGTTAAAGGTACGTTCAGCACGGCAACTTTTACATGGAGAACAACAAGAGTTATCTCCCGTATTCAATATCTGCAGATGTGGGTCGTATAAAAATGTGAATTCTTACTCTTCTCATCCCGTGCAATGTCGGGTACTTACTGCAAGTATATATATATATATAATGGTTGGTTTCAGTATAAACCACAAGCGGGTTATATGAGCAAAATATTAATTTGTTTGAACAGGTTTGTAGATTCGTAAAGGAGTATTTGGCCATTATTATTATTATTATTATATATTCAATAGGATTAGGCTTACTAAGAGATTGAAATGTTTGGCGATAGGCGCTTAGGGAGAAAGAATGCATCAAATGCTATGAATATAGTTAAAGAATCTGTATAAAAGGGGGGAAGCCTATAGAATTCGGTAGACGCCTACTATCGAACCCGTAAAAGAGAGTGATCTTTAAAAAAAGAATTTCTGTTAGAAAGGAGCCTTAAAAAAAAACAATTTCAGTACTGAACCAATGTTCATTGGTAACCATTCTATTGGTATTAGCATTGCCTAATTGTAATAACTGTGCCTTCTCAGGCTAATGTTTTCTTCTTACATGTAACGGAAAGATTATATTGAATCAATTGATAGGTCTGCTTGTTAGGAAATTTGCTTCACTGTGTGTCGTGTTAGACAAGTTTACTTGCCAGGATCTATCTTAGATATTTATAAGTCTACATTCGTCTTTGATTTGAAATACGCCTCATTTTCTGATATCACTTCTCCATTGGAGCCAAATCTCTTTCCCTGGAGCATTCTTTTGAGGTCTGCAAACAGCCACTAGTTGATGGGGGCCAGACCTGGAGAATAGGGTGGATGAGGAAGTAGTTCGAAGTGCAGTTCATGTAGTTTCGCTATCGTTGCGATCGACTTGTGGCACCGTGCGTTGCCTTGCTTAAATATCACTTTTTCTTTTTCATTTATGGTCTTTTTTTGGCGATTTCTTCCTTCAAACACACCAATAATGCTATGTAATATTCGCTATTGATGGTTCTTCCTTTCTCAAGGTAATCGATGAAAAAAAATACTTTGCGCATCCCAAAATACGCAGGACAAAACTTTGCCTGCTGATGTTTGCGTCTTTGGTGGCTTTGGACGGCTTTCACCTGCTGCTGTCCACTCCGCTGACCTCCGAAGTTAAATAGCGGTTCCATGTTTTATTCATTATCATATTAACGCAAAGATTTCTTGTTGTTGCGCTAAAACATTTCCAGATAACACTCTAAATCAACAACGCGTTGCTGTTTTTGATCGCAAACGCGGCACCGACTTTAAACACAGTTTTCTCATTGACAAATGTTCATGCAAAATGGTAAATACACTGCTTTTGATATGTTCAACTCCTCTGCTATCTCACACAACTTCAATTTACGATCGTCCAAAACGAGTTTTTTTTTCTCTTTTGGTGTTTTCCCAGACAATTGCCGATTTTGGGCGTCCTGAGCTTTCAGCAACACTTGCGTCTGTACGACCGCTTTTAAAGTCACATATCACCTCATAACCGTTGTTTCCGACGGAGCAGAGTCCGAATAACACTTACCAAGCCACTGCTTTGCTTGAACAGGATTCTTTCTATCAGAAAGTAATGCTTTATCAACGCACGAAATTCATATTTTCCCATTGTTTTAAAAATTTTCAGCAGTAGCTTCACTTAAATAACTAATTTGTTAATCATTAACTAATCATCCGAGTGGGCCCAAATTTTGTCACTTGCCATTTGAAGTTTAGTACCTCATAAAAATCATATGGATTTTCTTATTAGAGGTGCCATCTATATGTTAGGCCCGGGACTTTTTGAGTAATGTGCTAAGGCATAGCCCCAAATAGTCTATGTAAAATGGAAATGAGACCATATTAATTTACACAGGACATATTTGAAACTCCGGTACTAGTTTTAAATTATGGAAAACTTTGGCAAATGTCTTTTGCTAAACTGAACGCAGGTACTTGCAAAACATTGGCTTCTAGACATTGTTTCCTTATACAGTCTCTTTTTTACTTTGTGCAATTACCTGTCAGTTAAGTGCCATACGTGATACACGCTTTGGGCGATCATGTCTCCAAAGAGACATGACTGACTGGGCAAAAGATTATCCCGCAGTAGGTTGCCATTGCTTTCTGCGGTAGACTGGTTGCCGACCAAGGCTATAGAACCCAATCTATCCTGTTATTTAGCCCATAGCTGGAGGGAAGAGACGGATTAATATCTTTCGCAAGGGTATTTATGCGTAAGTGAATGCAATGAATTCAACTGGAATTCGAACTCGGCTCCCCGATTTCTCGTTCCGAGCCGATATACACTGCACCACAAGATTTCTAATGATTCTGACCGCGTTCCAAAGACAACAACAAACTTCGTTTTTCTTAGATGTGTCTTTTACCATGCCCGACTTCATCTATGGCTTCAGGTCAATTCTTTTACGAGTCAGCTGTTTTTTTTCCCCTTATATCTTTTACAGCAACTACAGGGGATAATATACAATACTTCTCTCTTGTCTGCAAGGACAGGGAAGAGGTTTCGAAACATACAATAAATTCCTGAAAACTTTATTAATTTTTAAGATATTGTTGTGGCGAAATCTTCGTTGCCAAATTGTTGTGGCCTGTTTGGGCCAGAAAGAAAGACACGGAAACAAGAAGATAGGTTCAAACGGTGTATTAGAATAACCAGAACATGTATACAAATACGAGGGTTAGTAATCAGCAGGTAGAAATGTAAATCCAAACGGTATAGTTACGCGGCGTCACGACTGTTTCCCAGATGCGTCTCCGGAAGTCATTACAATTTAACACACACACACACACACACACACACACACACACACACACACACACACACAACGAAATGTTCACCACTTACTTGCTACCCAGGTTTCAACCCTACCGGTTTCCTCAGGCATTAAGGGCAGGCTGCATTTCTTGACGCTTCTTATACATTGACAACTTTTTTTTGCTGGTCCTGCCACTACCTCGTTTACTGTTTTCATCCATAAAAAAAACCGTAAAATCAGTTATTGCAAATCGCCTGAAGACACCACATGGTAGAAACCTAGGTCGCGTAATAACTCGTTTACAAAACAATTGAAGAATATTCAAAACTTTTACAGTATAATTGTATTGAACACTTTTTAATATAAATGTGTACTAGTTTAATTTTATTGTGGCCAAAAACTAAGTAATTAAACCATCAATATATATATATATATATATATATATATATAGGGTGTGTTAGAACTACTTTTCCAAATTTTGGGGGTTGATTCCTCACACCAAAACAAGGACATATTCATATAAACATATGCCCGCAAAACCTTCGTTTTTGAGTTATTGGGTATAAAGTTTACGGTAGGCGCTGTTAAATATACAGTCCAAAAACAATTTTGCAAACATTAGGAGCGGGTTCCTGACACCCAAACAATGTAAAATGTCCATATAAACATTTGTCCAAAGAAGCCATCGTGGTGCTTCAACACAGCGATTAATAACAAATGTTCAAACTGTCCCCGGCCTGCTTATATACACGCATGCAACCGTCGGATCAGTGACTAGCGAAACCTTTAAAAATACTCCCACACGGTGCCGAATATTTTATAGTGATTTTTGCACTTGTCTTGGTGCAAGAAAACCATACCTAAAGTCTCTCTCTCTCTCTCTCTCTCTCTCTCTCTCTCTCTCTCTCTTATATATATATATATATATATATATATATATATATATAGCGGTAATTTATATAATAAATTTATGAAATAAAAATTATAAAATATAATATGTATGGTATGATGGATAAATTGTCACTATTTTATAATTTTTATTTCAGGCATGCGCATTGTTTTTTATTTTGTCAACTGAACAGGGTCTGTTGGGCACGAAGTGTAAAGAAATGGGCTTTATGACGCAATTTACTCCGCCCAAAATTTGGAAACGTCACGCTCTACTGCTTGTCATTCTCACCAGAAACATCCTGACAAACATTTCAGTGTGTTTGGGTGTCAGTCTGAGATCATTGCAGACGATTCAGAAAGAGTTGGATGAGTTTAATGTTGATTACTAAGATGTTTGGAGTGATCACTAGTGATGGCGATATAACGTCTCCATTTATCTTTCAATACAGAGGCCTACATCAAGTAGCTTGAGCAGGTAGTGCTGCCTTGAGTCAAGAGGGTGGCTGCTAGAAACCCTACGTCTGGCGACAGGACTCTGCATCATTCCACACAAGCAGGGGAACCCAGTCATGGCTGCCAGAGAATTTCTGCAGCTACATCACCCCTTAAATCTGGCCACCTCACTCCCTAGACTGCAATACCCTTGATCATTATGTGTAAGGCTCAGTTGAATAAGAGACCAACAAAACTCCTTCTAACAGCAAAGATTAACCGAAGGCAATTATTACGGTAGCATTCACCAAATTAAATAAGGAGACCGTCCAGAAGTGTTGCAGGAGATGCTGACGTCGTCTGGAGGCTGTGCTTGAAGCCAATGGAGATTTCATTGAATAAATTTACTCTTTAATATTTCAAGATCTTTTTGTGTAATTTTGGTAAATATATCTGTTAAACTGTCATTCTTATTTTAATTTTTGCGTTTATCCATTGCACTCTATATATTTTATAAAAAGAGAAACCGCAAGTGATCTTTTAGAAAATACAGAAAATATATATATAGTGTTTTTTTTGTTTTGTTTTTTGTTTTTTTAATTTTCTATTCTGCTACATTTGTTTCTGGTTTCGCGACCGTCTTCAGGCAGTGTTTGTCAGTCATCGTATTGTTTGTGTGTGGTAGTGGTTCACATCTTCACAAGTATAAGGCGTGACCTACTAATATATATATATATATATATATATATATATATATATATATATATATAAACTGTAAATTTATCTTTAAACACGTCTCGAAAAACCCAGCGAGTATAAACGCGGAGGGGGAAAAATGGAAACAAAAAAAAAAAAAAGAAACGAACAAAGCACTTGAACATTAGTCAAAGTACTAGTCGAAAGAAAAAACTCCCGAGACGAGGAACCTAACACGTAAAACGCTCAATACAACAGCAGAGCAAACAGATAAGTCGACCAACTTGCCCTGACGATCCATTAGGTGAAATCTAGGTAGGTCCGTTGGCTCTAGGTTAGCTAGTTACTTCTACATATATATATATATATATATATATATATATATATATATATATAAAATATGACAAAGACGTTCTTTGTATATTTTTATTTAGTTGACATATGGGAGCACAGCAAAGTTTTGCGGAAATCACAAACGTTTCGACTGTTCTTGCAACCTTCGTTAGTGCTTCATATTTAATATTTTTTTCTTGACTGTGCTAAATTTAGAATCCAGGAGACATAAATGATCTCAGAGCGTGAATCACCGATCCGTTGGTTGCTGCACCTGATAAAGATTTTTATTGCCCCCATCTTTTTTCTCCAATATATGCCTTTCTCTAATTTCTGGTCAGATGATGACAACTAAAAGTGGGGTGTGGTGCGTAGCTGAAAAATGTTTTTTTTCCACTTTGTTGTATTGGTGTGCTACTAAGAATGCATATGCGAGAATATAAAATGAAGTGTATTAAAAAACTAATAAAAATAAATAATACTAATACTTATAATAATAACGGTGATAAAATGGGAACATGCAAGTAAGATATATATATATATATATATATATATATATATATAGTGATTTAGTGAGGTTAGTTTATATGTTGATTCAGGCCGAAAGTATGGGGCACCCAGTGTAGCCCGTGACTTGACCCAAAGAGTTGTGAGTTCAATACCAGGCTACCGCAGTGATTAACAAGTATTTTACAGGATGAGAGGGAGATAACTCATGACTACCAATAGAGGCACTACTACGCAATTAATGGAGATCATATACCCCAGTGATTGTAATAAAGGGTTCGGTTCGAAATTCCTAGCACCCGAAGAAGGCAGGAGCATACAACGGCCGATATGTCGTACAAATGGCCACCAACGATGAGGACAATAGTCCGAATAATGTTAATACTGTTTATTTCATTTATTAATTTCCACGAGGAGAAAGTCGCTTGTGTATCGGATTGGTTGATTTAATTTTTACGGAGTTTGCAAGTTATTTCAAGCCAGAAAATATTTTTAGATTGTAAGAATTTTACAGAGATAATTTTTATGAAATAATAATGATCTACTGATACAAATCTTACTAGTCTAAACTTATTTATTAATGGAACTTTGTCTCTCTCTCTCTCTGTGTGTGTGTGTGTGTGTGTGTGTGTGTTTCCGTTATCTATAGACTCCGAAATGGCTGAACCGATTTTCTTGAAAATTTACACAGTTGTACTATAAGCGTCTGTGAGTGTTCTTAGCTAGGTTTTGTGTCGAGGTACCCCCGATAAATATCGATAATCGAAAAAAATCGGTTTATAGAAGGAGTGGTGCGATTTTAATCAAATTTGATACACTCATAAACAAAGACATAAGAAACGATATTCAGATGTTTCAAGGTTGCAGTTCTTACAATAGTGCAGAAAATCGATGATATATATATATATATATATATATATATATAAGGCAAGATGTTTGTGTGCGTGTCTGTTTATCTGCCTGTATGTCTGTATTTTTTCAGCACTTTTATTTTAGTTTTTGCTTCGGGTTTGGCTCTAAGTAGGTATAATTGTAGTTCTTAGTCTTAGCCATGATACCATTTACTCAGAGGACTTATTTAAAATTCAATATTCAATATTCAAAATTCAGTTTACGACGAAAAAAACTTATTTTATATTGATGCCAGGAAATCAAAATTTGACTTACATCCATTCATTTTTCTTTCAGTCTACGGTTTCGTTTTTAACTGGAAACAACTATTGCTTTTTAATCTTTCGTGCCAACGTCCAAAGTGCCTGAGCTCCAGGGCCATGGATTAGTTTTAAAGCGTTCATTACACCCGAGCAACGCCGGGCTATACTGCGAGTTAACTCATAGTTGCAGATTTTTAATTTTTATACAAAATTTTCATATTTGTTCATTGTAATGAATTTGACCACAATTTTGATAAAAAAAATGCTACTTTAATAAAAAGATTAAGTAATTTATTAACCCAAAAATGTACAGAAAGTGCGTTGATTTCCAAGTCTTTTGTCATAAAATTACGTTCAGGTTATTACATTTCACCTTCTTTAACAAGTCTTCTGTTGTTGCAGTGTGACATGTTTAAAACAGCAATACAAAACAAAAGTGTTTGGAAACTCAATGACATCGGCTAAGCTATGCGTCGGACGCCAAAAATTTTAAAATTTATCATGTCTACATCTTCAGCGTTTTCATTCGGTTCATAATTCTAAACAGACAATCAAATTTATTGTTGTAACATTAAAAAGGTACTGCATCAGTAATCAGTAAAACGGGCGTTGGGAATAATAGTATATTCAACAAGTATAAGACTCGCACTCTGCGTGAAGTAGATACACTGCTAGTGAACTGCTAGTTAGTTAATCACTCAGTATTTACCACCTGTCCACTAGGGTGGATGCGACACAAGGTTAATTAATGTAGGGATTCCGAGTCCTTAAGCTCAGCCAAAAGTATCCTGTAAACACAGCTTAAGGCTGGGTCGAGCTCTTGTCTGTTCACCCCAGACGAAACTACCCTTCGGTGGCGCCCCATCTGGGCCCCTCTCTGCTGTGAAGCAGAGAGTTGAACAAGAGAGAGTTTGGATCAAGTATGAGCACTTTCTCATACGTCAATTGTGTTCACGTATATAAGAGGATAGGAACATCCAATTCCTGTTATAGGTAGGTAGGTATCAGTCAGTTAAGTGCCATACGTGATACACGCTTGGGCGATCATGTCTCGAAAGAGACATGACTGACTGGGCAAAAGATTATCCCGCACTAGGTTGCCATTGCTCTCTGCAGTAGACTGGTTGCCGACCAAGGCTATAGAACCCAATCTGTCCTGTTATTTAACCCATAACTGGAAGGAAGAGACAGATTAATAGTTTTCCCAAGGGTATTTGCACGTAAGTGAATGCAATGAATTCGACTGGAATTCGAACTCGGCTCCCCGATTTCTCGTTCCGAGCTGATATCCAATGTACCACAACGCACATCCATAGGTAGGTGGACAACATTTATATTCCCCACTCCTGCTTTCCTGGTACAAGTTCTGCTAATTAACCCATAGCTGGAGATAGAATATGTAGATTCTTCTTTTCTCAAGGGTACTGGCATATTTACTGAATGGAACTCAGCTTTCCGATGACCAATTCCGTGCTGTTATCCAGGAAACCGGCTGAATATTGAAGCATCCAGCATCCAGGACCTGAATTTACCAATCCCAGTTACTGACCCGGCTCATCGTTTTCTTCGGTAATTGTGCGAGAACCGTTGTTTCAACGTATGTCCTCAGAAGAAGGAAAAGCAGCTGATATATATATATATAATCATATCACTCCGAGCAAGGCAGTAACGCCACTGATGTGAGGGGGCTACGTAGGAGTGAAGAGATTGGAAAAGAGAAAACCGGAAACCACATCCTAAACTGGGAACAAGGGATGAGCCTCTTCACCTGTTCAATAGATGTGGGTGGAGTGTGAACCGGGCGATAGTTTAGTCTATCTACTCCAATTGAAAAGAAAAAGAAAAGAGTGAAAAGATTGGAGAAGAGAAAGCCGGAAACCACATCCTAAACAAGGAACAAGGGATGAGCCTCTTCACCTGTTCAATAGACGTGGGTGGAGTGTGAACCGGGCGATAGTTTAGTCTATCTACTCCAATTGAATAAAAAGAGTGAGAAGGATGAGCCTCTTCACCTGTTCAAAAGACGAGGGTGGAGTGTGAACCGGGCGATAGTTTAGTCTAGTCTATCTACTCCAATTGATAAAAAGAGAAAAAAAAAGAGTGAGAAGACTGGAAAAGAGAAAACCGGAAACCACATCCTAAACAAGGAACAAGGGATGAGCCTCTTCACCTGTTCAATAGACGTGAGCGGAGTGTGATCCGGGCGATAGTTTAGTCTATCTACTCCAATTGAAAAAAAGAAAAAAAAAAAAAGAGTGAGATGATTGGAAATGTATGGAGAATCGCCAGAGGCTTCTTAGCAATATTTATCAGAAACTTCGCAATTAACGAACAGAATCGAAGATAGAGACAAATATTATACACTACCGGCCATAATTATTAAGCCACCCCAGTTTTTTTAAAAAAAATATGTATTTCATACTATTTTTTCCTATTTACTACCAAGATGATAATTCGAAATGAAAATAGAATGTTTCTTTTGTTAATATTACTTTGCGAAATTTTATAAGGCAGCCATAAAGTCTTTGCTTCGGCTAGTCAAAGAAACTAGCATAGACCCCAGTTTTTTTTTGTTTTTGTTTTTTAAAGAAATGATGTATTTCACATTATTTTAGCATTTATTGCCAAGTGGATAATTCTAAATGAAAATTGAATGGTCCTTTTGTAAATATTACTTTACGAAATTTTACAAGGCAGCCATAAAACCTTTGCTTCATCGGCCAGCCAGTAAGAAGAGACTAGCATTGGGAAAAGAGCACAAAGACTGGACACCATAACAGTTCATTTGATGCACCATGTTATTGTTCAGTATTAACAAAAGAACCATTCTATTTTCATTTAGAATTATCCACTTTGCAATAAATACTAAAAATAGTATGAAGTACATAATTTTCTTTTTTTAAAAAAAAAAACTGGGGTAGCCTAATAATTTTGGACGGTAGTGTATGTTTATTTAATTGACTTCGATTGAAGTGAGTTCTATGTAATTTAGGATGGCGAAAGATCGTTCTGCTCGGTAGTTGGTAGTCTAAAAGCCAGACTCTGATACTCGCCAGGCGTGTGTTTACTTTAGAAACATGTTACAAAGGGCGGAAAAATGTCTTTAGCTGATGACCGCTTAGTTTCTTCACGTTACAAGTTTAGCTGGTTTCTTTGGCTGACTCCTCTCTACTGCTAACTGTCGGTTGTCTCTTTATATATATACTTAAGAAAGGCTCCAGACTGCTTACTGCAATGCTTGGTTTCGGTCAACATCAAAAATCTTTTTGTTCTTTTGATTGGCCCAAATCCTTTTATTTATTTTTGGACCTTTGTATATCTTTTTGTTTTTTCATAGCGGAAATTACGTATGGAGCCCATGTTATTTTGGTAGATTTCTGGTCTGATAAATTGGATCCTGGACCAGCAGACCTATGTTTCGCAGCAGTTGTTCAGTCTTTTCATCTCCTTTTTATATGAGAGTTATCTTCTCATTAGTTGAGATAGATGGGTTTTTGTTGTGGAGTAGTTTTCGCACTGAAAGTTATAATCGTGCTATGTCGGTTGCTAATCGACTTAACGTACCCAAATTGTTAGGAACTTCGTAATCTTCCACGGTAAACTGACTCCTTAGTATTTGGCTAACTGCCTAGCAGCTCTACTGAACTCCAATAGAACTTCTAAGAACTCCTAGAGTTAACTTCCTGAATAGTTGTCTTTAGCCATAAGTTCTAAAGGAAAGTAAATGCCTTATTTTATTTATTTCCTTCTTTTTTTTTTCTTTTTTTTTTTACATTTTACTTTCATATTTTATTTTGATATTGGGATCGTCACTTTTTTATAGAATATATTTTTAATATCGGTACCACCCCACGCAAGACAGTAAAGCCTCTAAGACACAAGGGGTTACAGGGTGTGGAAGAATTAAGAAAAGAAAGATTAATAATGAGCGGGAAGAGAAGAGAGAGTAATGAGACAGTAGATAGCGATTGACATTGCATTTAAATTTTTGCAGATTAAAGTTGGCTCGAAAGCATGCAGCAGGAAAGGAAGTGTGTTATGGTGTCTGCCTACGAGGAACGGAGTCTTCCTCTTGTTATAAGTAATTATTTGCGTGACTTCCGGAGAGCAGTTAAGAAAAGTAGTTAACACCAGTTAACGACGGCAGCTACTAGTCAGTCAATAAGCAGCGTAATAATACCTTCGGACTTACTTATTTCTATTTACTTATTATTAAACACTTTCTTTGGATATCTTGTTTCTTGTTATACTAATACACTGTTCTGAACTTACCTTCTTGTTTCGTGTCTTATTGCCGACAATAAACCGACCACTACAACTTTACGGCAAAGTTTCGTCACAACTCCTCGACAAATTGGCGAAGAAGACCCACGACAAAGTGTTTATCGCAACGTCAGTCTAGTGCTACGTTTAAATTCAAAATCTCTATGTACCTCAGCGAAGAGTTCCCCCGAACAATTACCATGACAATATTCATAGAAAAAACGCAGGAAGGCAACCTTACGACAATGGAAAGATGACTCGATTCACGCCGCTAAATGAGGACCAATAATATTGCTGTTTCTTCTTTGGATTTTATGAAGAAGCTCAAGGCAAATAGCAGGGGAAACGGACCATATATGGCAGAAATATTCTAAGAATATACGAATGGTAGACATATAGACATCTAAGATAGGTTGGAGATACTGAAATCAAGCCGGTATAAAAAAAAAAAATTAAGTACTTTGGAAGTGTTCTGACGAAAGACGGAAAGTATGACACAGAGATCCGAAGGTGAATTGGAATAATCAAGAAGGCATTCCAGAAACCGAGCAGAGTATTAAGAGACAGGAAAATTTCGCTCGAAACAAAGAGGAGAGTTTTGGATTGCTCTGTGATATCTGTCCTTCAATACGGCAGTGAATGCTGGACAATATCTTCGAAGATGAACGAAAAACATGAAGCAACTGAAATGTGGTTCTACAGAAGGATGCTGCAAATATCATGGATCGAGCATGTGAGCAATGATGAGGTTTTGGAAAGGATGAAAACGAAGAGGAAATTAATACTGAGCATCAGGAAGAGACAGCTGAAGTTCCTGGGACATGTAATGAGGAGGGAGGGCTTGGAGAATCTAATACTCACTGGCCAGATAGAGAGAAAAAAGACACGGGAAAGCAGCAGATAACATATTTGTAGGGCTTGAGCAGATGGATGACAGTGGGGTTTGGGTGGGGTAGCAGAATAAAGTGTGCTAAGAGCCACCAGGGATAGGGAGACGTGGAAAGTCATGATCGCCTACGTCCTGAAGGGACATGGCACATAGAAAAAGAAGAAGAAAGGTTATGGAAAGAAAAATTGTCTCACCTGACAGTGAACCAATTTTCTTAGCAGCTTGTAACGTGGTTGATCTGTAACGTGGTTGATACTGACTTGGCAGACCGGCTGCAGCCGCTCTCACACCGGCGTGATGTGGCTTCCCTGTGCCTCTTCTACAAGTACTTTCATGGCTTCTGCTCCGATGAGCTTAGATCACTGGTGCCGCCTAAGCACGAATTTACACGAGATACTAGATTAGCAACTAGGTCCCACCCTTTTACAGTTAAACAAATAAGATGTAACCGTAAATTCTACTCCAACAGCTTCTTTTCTCGCGCTTCCCGCCTGTGGAACTCCTTTCCACAACTCTGCTTTCCCGACAGTTACAATCTCCAGGTGTTTAAATGTAGGGTCAATAGACACCTCCTATCACACTAACTCCCAACTATTCTCAGAACACTCTCATCTACCCAACCCTCATTCTCGGTATCCTTACCCGCCTATCACCCACCCTCTGTCATTTCCTATATTTAATCAGCCTTTCTCCACTCTACGTAGCCCCCTGCACAGTAGTGGCAGTGACATGCCTTGCTCGGGGTGAAACGCTTATAAAAAAAAAAAAAAAAAAGCTTAAAACCAGAAGGGAATTCCGCAAGAGAATATGAATAGACTGGGATAGATACATGCAAACAGTGGAAAATTGATAGAGAAATGCGAACAGCGTGGAGCAGAACGTTTTTTTTGGCTTAACGTTTTAAGCCAGACTTGGTCCTCGATCCAGTGGGCTGATTAAAATTTAGACCGAGGATCGATTAATTAACTTCTAACGCTTTTGATAAACGAATGCATTAAGAATAAATCTTAATCCTTTTTCTAAAAAAAAATTACGCGTTATTTTTTCTTCAAGATGAATTCTTTGCGCCATAGTTTGATAGGTACTGCTAGGTTAACAGATAAACTTCTAACGGGACACTTATGATACAGATAAAAACTACCTTTTGTCTTTCTTTTAACTCCTGCTTTGTCAGTGTTGTTGAATCAAACGTGTTGAGTGTGTGTAAAGTCGATTTGGAAGTCGGAAAATTTTCTAGTTTTTTTTTTTTCTTTCTAAGATAAAACGTTACCTCTTTTCTCCCTCACCCTCATATAACAGCCTGTTCTTTTACTGACGTCTGACTATATCAACAAGAACACGTCTTCCTTAGTTTCACAAACTCCTTCTTCTTCCTCGACCATCTCCAACGATTTTTCGACTTTTCTCCCCAGTTTTGTACGATAACAGAAATTTTCAGGCTGCTAGAAAAAGAGGCAAGAGGGTGGAATGAGTGGCGGGAGAAGATGATGATGATGATGATGATGATGATTACGGACTTCAGTTCCTTGCGAAATGTGTGAGGAAAGAAAGAAGAAAGAAGAGAAATGAGACGAAAAAAAGAGATGGGGTCAGTTTTTTTTTTATTATTATTTATTAGACGTCTATAAAGTCTTATTGTTAAATTCATTTTCTATT
Organism: Ascarosepion bandense; assembly: GCA_037127315.1. Lineage (NCBI taxonomy): Eukaryota > Metazoa > Mollusca > Cephalopoda > Sepiida > Sepiidae > Ascarosepion > Ascarosepion bandense. The sequence goes on from JBBBDQ010001775.1 coordinate 4,272,262, forward strand.
TCAGCCAATTACAAAAAAAAAAAAAAAGCCATAGCGACATAATCGGGCTTCTTGTCTGGTCAAGTTCAACTGGAGGTGGTGGGCCATTTCATTGCGCACGCGCTTGATGACGAAGAGGAATGAAAATAAAACGAACACGATTTTAAAGGAAACTCAAAAGAATTGAATGCTTTATTTATTTATTTCGTTCTCTCATTGCTTTCACACACTTTTTTTTTTCTTAAATCATCATCAGAGCTTTCGTCCGGACTTTCAGAAATGTCTCCAAGCATCCAGCTCAACACCCCCGTCACATCACTTACTCTTAAGACTTTGTGAAATTTAAAATCTATTAAATAGATTTTAAATTTCACAAAGTAAGACGAACCAAAACCTACAGAGAGAAAGTGATGTGACGGGGGTGTTACTTAATTTAATTTATCATCATCTATCTCCGTTTGCAATCTATGTCAGTCTACTTATCTATCTATCTGCTTACCTCTGTTCATATTAAAAATCTCAGTGTAAATATTTTCTTTTAGTTGAGGATTTGTTTATTTTATCTCTCTTTTTTTTAGTTTGTTTATCACAGTGTGTATCACAATTTTTCCCTTACGGATATCTTTGTTCATAATCTATCTCTTCTTTGTCTAAAATCTTTTAGTTTTTACTTTACAATCTATTCATGTATCTCTTAATTTCTCTTTAATCTATGTTTCTTTTTAATCTCTCTGAACAAATTATTTCTTCATTTTTCTCTTCTGCTTTACAACCTACAATTCATTTTATCTCTCTCTCTTAACCTATCTTACTTTGATTACCTTACTTTTACATCCACTCAATTGCCGAAAAAACAGCATAGTATGATGTTAAAAGGGCTAAAAAAACTTGATAAAAAGTTTCATCATCACAAAATGTTTATTATTAAGAGGAAAGATCAAATTTTGTTGTAATTATTTTTTTTTAAATTGTTTAATCTTTATTCTTTTTCTATTCGAAATTTCAGTTAATTTTTTTTTGTTTTCCGATTCACGTTGTGTTTACGTAAATTTGACTATTAAAGAAGACGTTTTTTTTTTTGGCGATGAAAGACACATTAATTTGAAAATTCTTGCAAAAAACAACTAATTGTCTGATTTTAATGAAACTTTAAGGACTTATTCACAAATGAATGAATGAAAAATTATTTATGCAATTATTATTTTTAGAAAATCTTGGTAAAATATCTTTAACATCTGTTACCCTCGACTCTCTCATCTTCATTAGACTCTCTCATCTTCATTAATTTCCATCTTTATTTCTTTACGTCTTTCGTCATCGCTACCTTTCTCCCAGTCTCTCGCTATTCTTCTTCGTGCAGTGTCCTTTCAGGACGTGGGGGATTAGGTCTCTCCAAAACTTCCTTTCTTTTTTGTAATTCATACTGTTTCTCCTACTTGAGTATTTTCCTTTTTAGATAGACTAAACTATCGCCCGGTTCACACTCCACCCACATTGAACAGGTGAAGAGGCTCATCCTTTGTTTCCTGTTTAGGATGCGGTTTCCGGTTTTCTCTTTTCTAATCTTCTCACTCTTATGTATCCCCATGCACATCAGTGGCGTTACCGCCTTGCTTGGGGTGATATGATTAAAAAAAAAACAAGGTAAAAAATTAAAATTACTTAATGCTGATTTTATAGGCAATGAAATCCTTTACACTAAAACAATTATTCACCAACTCAATAATATAATTGGAAAATTAAATTCTGCTGATTACACCCAAGTTTCAAACAGACAAGATGGTTAGAATATTAGGGGTAGCTGGATTAAAAAAAAAAATTAAATTCTATAATGAAACACTTTGTCTTCAAATGTTTGCAAGCTAAATTAAACAAGTGAGAATACATTTCTTCAATAAAAGGGGTGGTTGGAATAAGGATGTCCCAGATGGTCTTTTCTCCATTAATTCATAACTCACCTGGCCGTCTATTACTCACCTGGCCGTCTTACATGTGAAGCAGTTATGAAACGATGTCCTACGATGCTTGCAGACAAAATAACAAATTTCTTGAACACTATTTACATAATTCAGACTATTGTCTTCACCTTTGTTATCATTTGTCCGACGTTTCGGCCGTTGTACGCTCCGGCCTTCTTCTGGTGCTAAGAATTTCGAATCGAACCCTTTTATTACAATTACTGGAGTATATCATTCTCATTCCTTACATGAAGCCTCTTTTTGAGAATGATATAGCACAGTTTTTGTAATAAAGGGTTTTGTTCGAAATTCCTAGCCCCTGAAGAAGACCAGAGCGTACAACAGCCGAAACGTTGTACAGATGGCAACAAAGATGAGGACAATAGTCTGAATAGTGTAAATATTACCTCATCTCAGAAATATAGACAAATACTGAAATTTCTTGAATTTTTAATAAAAAAGGAGTGGTTGGAATAATGGTGTCCAGAGTGGATTTTTCTCCAACCCATAATTGTTTCTTATTCGGGAGCCAAAGGTAAATATCTGAGGAGAGATTCCTGTCAGTCCACAAGTTTTTGACCTTGCTTCATCCTAGTCGTTGGTTTGTGTGTCCTGTAGAAGATGTGAAGGAGCTTTCCCCGAACATTTATTCTCAAACACCTGCATCCTTTTTTTTTTTTTATCTCAACCAGATGTGTCCAAATCCATAGAGAAGGCTGGATACAACCAGTGATTTCCAGAGCTTGAACTTCTGTTTTAGTAATTATTTCACTTCAAGCAAGGCAGGGCCACCACTAGTGTGCAATGGGTTATGGTGCAGTCAATATCGGCCCGGAACGAGAACTCAGGGAGCCGACTTCAAATTTTAGTTGAATTCATTGCATTCACTTACGCGCAAATACCCTTGGAAAAAATATTAATACGTCTCTTCCCTCTAGTTATGGGATAAATAACAGAACAGATTGGGCTCTGTAACCTTGGCTGGCAACCAGTCTACCGCGGAAAGCAATGGTAACCTACTGCGGGGTAATTTTCTGCCCAGTCATTCATGTCTCTTTCGAGACATGATCACCCAAAGCGTGTATCACGTATGGCACTTAACTGACTGACTGACTGGGAATATTGAGGAAAGGATAAAAGATAAACAGTATTCAAGAAGATGGAAGATGGCAACTGACATTGGATTTCAATTTTTGGAGATTGTAGCTATCAAGGAAGCAAGGAAACAGAAGTGGGCTCCATAAGTGGGAAGTGTGAGAAAAGAAGCTATTGGAGCAGAAGAGGAACTTACATTGATATGGAATCATGCATCATTTAATCAGTCAGGTAAGTGCTATATGTGATACAAGCTTGAGCAATCATATCTAGAAAAAGATTTGGCAGAAACTTTCACTGCAGTAGGTTGCCATTACTTTCTGCAGTAGACTGGTTTCCAACCAAGGTTATAGAACCCAATCTGTCCTGCTATTTAATCCATAGCTGGGGGGGTGAAGAGATGGATTCATATCTTTCTCCAAAGATATTTACGCATAAGTGAATGCAACGAATTCAACTGAAATTCGAACTCGGCTCATAATTATTACACAAGGCAGGTACACCCTAAATCAGTTATACTGAAATATGATGAGAACAGTCATTGTTGTGTAATAAACAACTCCCCTACTTCCCAGTTCACACTCCTTCCCTACCTTTTGATCAGGAGTAGAGGTTTACCCCTTGTTTCCTCGTTTAGGATTGGGGTTCTGGTTTCTTGTAAAGTTTTTTTCATTCATTTTCACTTAGGGTGGCCCCCTGTGTCTTGGTGGCATTATCGCCTTGCTTGGGCTGGTGCCTCTTACTCTGTAACCCCCTACCTAGAGTGGCTCTTAGGTCTTGTACAGGATGAACATTTTTGTAAAAAAAAAAAACAAAAAAAAACTTTAATTGTGTTTGACCACTGCATCACTCTACTGCCCTGCGTAAAACTAACCCAATCACTGTGTTTATTGAATTCTATTGTGGTGCAGTAGATATCGGCTCAGAACAAGAAATCGGAGTGCCGAGTTCGAATTCCAGTTGAATTCCTTGCATTCACTTACATGCAAATACCCTTGGGAAAGGTATCAATCTGTCTCTTCCCTCCAGTTATGGGTTAAATAGCAGGACAGATTGGGTTCTATAACCTTGGCTGGCAACCAGTCTACCACAGAAAAAGCAATGGCAACCTACTGCGGGATAATCTTTAACCCAGTCAGTCATGTCGCTTTCAAGACATGATCGCCAAGCTTACATTAAGTATGGCACTTAACTGACTGACTGATTCAGTTATATCATAATCATATATGATTAACATATATGATTATGGTATATCTTAATCATATACCATAATCACCATTGTTCGCAATTATATTTATGCACCTATCTAATTTCTGATTATGATATATCTTAATCATTATAATTAATCATTATGGTTAAGATATACCATAATCATATCATTATGGTTAAAATATACTATGATCATATATGTTAATCATATATTATCTTAATCATATATCATAATCGCCATTGTTCCCATTTCTACTTACTAATCTATTCTGTCCATTTGATATAAATAGCCATATCGTTTTTATCATTTACGTATCTGTGTTTATATCCATCTGACTCATTCATTGGATATCTGTGTATCTTTATCTACCCCTGTAGATAAAGTGAGAGAGGTGGCAAAGGACGGGGGTGCACAATAAATTGAATGTTCTGCTGTTGCAAGTTGGCAGGTTGGTGGGTTGGTTGGCTTGGCGGTAGGCGGCTGAGAGAGGAAAGCACCAACGTTCCTTTCAAACATCCTCTCAAGCTGGTGTAGCTTGATGCAGGTACGCAAAGAAGAAGGGATTCTTGGCTGTTAGCAATTTGGCAGATATTTCCCCTCTTCTTCCTTAAATGTATGTGCATGCAGGGTATGCATGCAAATAAACTTAGAAACAAGGCAAGGTAGATAGACGGACATAGGTATATATGTTGATTGATGAATAAAGAAACAAAGCAAAAATGAAGTTAGATAGATATGAACAGACAGACAGACGGACATAGATAGATGGATAGATTGATTGAAGATATGAACGAACAAAGACAGATAGATAGATATGAATGGAGATAGACAGATAGATAGATAGATAGATAGATATGAATAGATAGATAGATAGATAGATAGATAGATAGATAGATAGAATATAGATAGATAGATAGATAGATATGAATATAGATAGATAGATAGATAGATATGAATATAGATAGATAGATAGATATGAATATAGATAGATAGATAGATATGAATATAGATAGATAGATATGAATATAGATAGATAGATATGAAGATAGATAGATAGATAGATATGAAGATAGATAGATAGATAGATATATAGATAGATATGAAGATAGATAGATATGAAGATAGATAGATAGATAGATATGAAGATAGATAGATATGAAGATAGATAGATATGAAGATAGATAGATAGATATGTAGATAGATAGATAGATATGAATATAGATAGATAAATAGATAGATATGAATATAGATAGATATGAATATAGATAGATAAATAGATAGATATGAATAAATAGATAGATATGAATATAGATAGATAAATAGATAGATATGAATATAGATAGATAAATAGATAGATATGAATATAGATAGATATGAATATAGATAGATATGAATATAGATAGATATGAATATAGATAGATAGATAGATAGATAGATATGAATATAGATAGATATGAATATAGATAGATAGATAGATATCAATGGACATAGATGGATTGATATGAACAGATAGATGGATTGATTTTATCATAGATGGATTGATATGGTCACAGGTAGATGTGTAGTTAGATACGAATAGATTGAAATAGATATTAACAGTCTGGGATACGTAGCTATGAACAGACATGGGTCGAAACAGGCATAAATAGATAAATATGAATTAGAGATATGAACAGATTGATATATACATAATGTACATTCACATTTATGTATGAGTACACATACTAAGCCTAAATTACTTTGGTACAAGGCCATAAGTATAGCGTACCCAGTGAGAATCAAACTCACTAGGTCAATCAGACGAAACTGTTAACTATTTTTCTATAATGGGGTGCCCAATGTTATATTGCCTTCTAACACTGAAACATGCATATATTGATCTATTTTTTTTTATTGATTCCAAAGGTTTTATTTTTGGATACTCGTGTTTGAAATTGATGTCCCATTTTATTTTTAAATACTCGTGTTTGAAATTGATGTCTCATTTTATTTTTTTGGATACTCGTATTTGAAACAGATGTCCCATTTTATTTTTGGATACTCGTGTTTGAAACAGATGTCCCATTTTATTTTTGGATACTCGTGTTTGAAATAGATGTCCCATTTTATTTTTGGATACTCGTGTTTGAAATAGATGTCCCATTTTATTTTTGGATACTCGTGTTTGAAACAGATGTCCCATTTTATTTTTGGATACTCGTGTTTGAAATAGATGTCTCATTTTATTTTTGGATACTCGTGTTTGAAATAGATGTCCCATTTTTATTTATTAAACAGACCGTATTATGTTTATTAGTTTTTGCAGAAAATATGAAAAATCTTTGAAGAAAATAGACTTTTTGCTTGGTCATTATCAAGTTTGTTACATCTTACACAGTTGGTTCTATTTTTGCACTTACAAATTTCACAGTGTTTACACCGTAGTGCAAATTAATTGAAACAACTGCTTTAATTTCCTTTCTTTTACAATATGGTCAGTTTTAGACCCAGTGGAGTGACAGGGTGTAATCAGTTTTTGTTTTTACCTCAGATTAAGTAATATGCAGTGGTGTGCAGTAATACAAATTTATTTTCAGGTTGTATGATTAAATTTGTTTGGCCTTGAAAAATATTGCATCATCTGTGATTGCATCAAATTTTTATCATACTCAGAGACTATTGTCTTGACAGTCAATTAGTTGTCTTACAGTCATTGTCTGTGATGGAAGTTACTCCAAGGAAGCATGTGAAAATTGTAACGCTGCATGAACACATTGGCAAGCCTTACAGAGAGATTGCGGATATTGTTGGTGTCAGCCTTTAAACTGTCAGTCATGTCATCAAGGCAAAGAAACAAACTGGATCTATCAATCCAAAACATAAAGGAAAATGTGGTTAGAAGAGAAAAACAATGCCAAGAGATAATGTATACTTAATCAGGGAAAGTGTAAAAGATCCTAGGAAGACATGACTCATTTTGTTTCAATTATTTTGCACAAGGGTATATGAGAGAGAGAGAGAGTTTGCAGTGGTGTGCAGTAATACAAATTTATTTTCAGGGTGGATGATTAAATTTGTTTGGCCTTGAAAAATATTATGCCGTCCATGATTGCATCAGATTTTTATCATACCCAGACACTATCGTTTTGACTGTCGATTGTCTGCAACTGACATTAATCCAAGGAAGTATACAAAAATTGTAAAAATTGCATGAACACTCGCAAGCCTTACAGAGAGATTGTGGATATTGTTGGTGTCATCCTTTTCAACTGTCAGTCATGTCTTCAATTAGTTGTCCTACAACCATTGTCTGTGATGGAAGTTACTCCAAGGAAGCATGTGAAAATTGTAACGCTGCATGAACACATTGGCAAGCCTTACAGAGAGATTGCTGATATTGTTGGTGTCATCCTTTTCAACTGTCAGTCATGTCTTCAGTGCAAAGAAACAAATTGGATTCATCAGTCCAAAATACAAAAAAGATGCAGATGGAAGATTAAAACAATGTCAAGAGATGAAGTATACGTGATCAGGGAAAGTGTGAAAGATCCTAGGAAGACATGATTCATTTTGTTCAAATTAATTAGCACAAGGGTGTGTATCTATCTAAGCTTATTTATGAATGGAACTTTGTGTGTGTCTGTGTCCGTTACCTATAGACTCCAAAACAGCTGAACCAATTTTCTTGAAAATTTACACAGTTATACTATAAGTGTCTGCAAGTGTTCTTAGCTAGGTTGTGTGTCAAGGTACCCCCAATAAATATTGAAAATTGATAATCGAAAAAATCAAGTTATAGAAGGAGTGGTCCAATTTTAATCAAATTTGATACACTCATAGACAAAGACATAAGAAACGATATTCAGAAGTTTCATGGTTACAGTTCTTACAATAGTGCAGAAAATCAATAATATACATATATATATAAGGCAAGATGTTTGTGTGTATGTCTGTATTTTTTCAGCCCTTTTATTTTAATGTTTGCTTCGGGTTTGGCTCTAAGAAGGTATAATTGTAGTTCTTAGTCTCAGCCATGATGCCATTTACTCAGAGGACTTATTTAGCCTTCAAAATTCAGTTTACGACAAAAAAACTTATTTGATATCGATAGCAGGAAATCAAAATTTGATTCACATCCATTCATTTTCTTTCAGTCTACGGTTTCGCTTTAACTGGAAACAGTTATTGCTTTTTAGTCTTTCGTGCCAATGTTCAAAGAATCTGAGCTCCAGGACCATGAATTAGTTTTAAAGCTTTCATTATACCCAAGCAACACCGGGCTATACTGCTAGTACATATGTATTATCAAAATCAAGCAAATACAAAAGTTTAATTATCTGGATGGTGTGGTCTAAGGCAATGGAATATGTTATATGGAAATCCAAAGGCATATCGAAATAATGAAAAAGGCCCTTCTCCAAATTAAGCAGAGTATTAAAAGAACGTTCATCACAGTATAGTGGATATTAGCTTCGAATGAGAAATTGGAGAACTGTGTTCAAATTCTAGTTAAATCTGTTTTTTTCCATCTGAAACAATCCTGCACATATATAAATCTACCATCCACTCCTGCATTGAATACTGCTGACATATCTGGTTAGGTGCTCCTGTTATTCACCTAGGGATCCTTGAGAAAATCTAACGGAGAATCTGTAATGTCATCGATCCTGACTTGGCAGCTTGGATACAGTCACTTTCTCATTGGTGCAATGTGGCTTCCCTGTGTCTCTTCTACAAATACTTTTACGCTTCTGCTCCAATGAACTTAGCTCACTGGTACCTCCTATCTATGAATTTACTTGAGTCAGAAGATTAGCAACTAGGTCCAACCCTTTTACTTCAAAACCAATAAAATGTAAACACAAATTCTACTCCAACAGCTTCTTTTCTCGCACTTCATGCCTGTGGAATTCCTTTCCGTTTACTTGCTTCTCCGACAGCTACAAACTCTAAGAATTTAAATGTAAAGTCAATAGTCATCTTTTATCTCGCTGACTTGCATCCTCTCTCTCAAGCTTCTTTCTCTGTCCACTCCACTTTCATCAATATTCTCATACTTCTCTTATTCACTTTCTGACCGCTCCCTATGACCTGTCCCTCTTTCTCAATGTTCCTTCTATGTAACCCCTTGCACAACAGTAGCAGTAAAATGCCCTGCTTGGAGCGATATGATTATAAAAAAAGAAACCTTTATCAAACGTATTAATCTGTCTTTTCTCTTTCCATCCAAAAGTTAAATCGCAGGACAGATTGGGTTCTATAGCTTTGGTCGGCAACCAGTCTACCGCAGAAAGCAATGGCAACCTACTGCAGGATAATCTTCTGCCCAGTTAAATAACAGGACAGATTGGGTTCTATAGCCTTGGTCGGCAACCATTTAGAAAGCTGTTGCAAACTTCTGTGGGAAAATCTTCTGCCCAGTCTGTCATGTCTCTTTTAAGACAAGATCGCCCAAGCATTTATCATGTATCATTGAGAGTGTCATGGATGGAACACCCAAACATATTAGCTATTATAGCCTGCTCAAATCTCTATGTTAAACATAGTCTGTTCAAATCAGTCTATCATAAACAGTTCATATCTATTGTACTCTGTTCAAATCTATCACAGTCTATTCTTATGCATCTATCTATCTCTCATAGTCTGCTATTAACTATCTATCTCTCATAGTCTGCTATTAACTATCTATCTCTCATAGTCTGCTATTAACTATCTATCTCTCATAGTCTGCTATTAACTATCTATCTCTCACTGAGTACGCTATTAACTATCTATCTCTCATAGTCTGCTATTAACTATCTATCTCTCATAGTCTGCTATTAACTATCTATCTCTCATAGTCTGCTATTAACTATCTATCTCTCATGGTCTGCTATTAACTATCTATCTCTCATAGTCTGCTATTAACTATCTATCTCTCATAGTCTGCTATTAACTATCTATCTCTCATAGTCTGTAATAACTATCTATCTCTCATAGTCTGCTATTAACTATCTATCTCTCATAGTCTGCTATTAACTATCTATCTCTCACTTAGTCTGCTATTAACTATCTATCTCTCATAGTCTGTATTAACTATCTATCTCTCATAGTCTGCTATTAACTATCTATCTCTCATAGTCACCTTCTTATCTGTCTCTCATAGTCTGCTATTAACTATCTATCTCTCATAGTCTGCTATTAACTATCTATCTCTCATAGTCTGCTATTAACTATCTATCTCTCATAGTCTGCTATTAACTATCTATCTCTCATAGTCTGCTATTAACTATCTATCTCTCTGAGTGCTATTAACTATCTATCTCTCATAGTCTGCTATTAACTATCTATCTCTCATGATCTGCTATTAACTATCTATCTCTCTTAGTCTACTGTTAACTATCTATCTCTCATAGTCTGCTATTAACTATCTATCTCTCATAGTCTGCTGTTAACTATCCTATCTCTCATAGTCACTATTAACTATCTGTCTCTCATAGTCTGCTATTAATAACTATCTATCTCTCATAGTCTGCTAGTAACTATCTATCTCTCATAGTCTGCTATTAACTATCTATCTCTCATAGTCTGCTATTAACTATCTATCTCTCATAGTCTGCTGTTAACTATCTATCTCTCATAGTCTGCTATTAACTACCTATCTCTCATAGTCTGCTATTAACTACCTACTCTCTCATAATCTGCTATTAACTGTCTCTCATAGTCTGCCCACATCTGCCTCTCTCTCATAGTCTGCCCACATCTGCCTCTCTCTCATAGTCTGCCCACATCTGCCTCTCTCTCATAGTCTGCCCACATCTGCCTATCTCTCATAGTCTACCCACATCTGCCTCTCTCTCATAGTCTGCCCACATCTGCCTCTCTCTCATAGTCTGCCCACCCCAGCTGCCTCTCTCTCATAGTCTGCCCACAGCTGCCTCTCTCTCATAGTGCGCACATCTGCCTCTCTCTCTCTTAGTCCTGCCCACATCTGCCTCTCTCTCTTAGTCTACCCACATCTATCTATCTATCTATCTATCTATCTATCATAGTCTGTTCATAGCTATCTCTCTATCTATCTATCATAGTCTGTTCATATCTATCTCTCTATCTATCATAGTCTATTCATATCTATCTCTCTATCTATCTATCATAGTCTGTTCATATCTCTCTCTCTATCTATCTATCATAGTCTGTTCATATCTATCTCTCTATCTATCTATCATAGTCTGTTCATATCTATCATAGTCTGTTCATATCTATCTATCATAGTCTGTTCATATCTATCTATCATAGTCTGTTCATATCTATCTATCATAGTCTGTTCATATCTATCTATCATAGTCTGTTCATATCTATCTATCATAGTCTGTTCATATCTATCTATCATAGTCTGTTCATATCTATCTATCTATCATAGTCTGTTCATATCTATCTATCATAGTCTGTTCATATCTATCTATCTATCATAGTCTGTTCATATCTATCTATCATAGTCTGTATATCTATCTATCATAGTCTGTTCATATCTATCTATCATAGTCTGTTCATATCTATCTATCATAGTCTGTTCATATCTATCTATCATAGTCTGTTCATATCTATCTATCATAGTCTGTTCATATCTATCTATCATAGTCTGTTCATATCTATCTATCATAGTCTGTTCATATCTATCTATCTATCTATCATAGTCTGTTCATATCTATCTATCTATCTATCATAGTCTGTTCATATCTACCTCTCTATCTATCTATCTATCATAGTCTGTTCATATCTATCTATCATAGTCTGTTCATATCTATCTATCATAGTCTGTTCATATCTATCTATCTATCATAGTCTGTTCATATCTATCTATCTATCTATCATAGTCTGTTCATATCTACCTCTCTATCTATCTATCTATCTATCTATCATAGTCTGTTCATATCTATCTATCTATCTATCATAGTCTGTTCATATCTACCTCTCTATCTATCTATCTATCTATCTATCTATCTATGTCTGTTCTTATCTATCTATCTATCTATCATAGTCTGTTCACTTATCTATCTATCATAGTCTGTTCATATCTATCTATCATAGTCTGTTCATATCTATCTATCATAGTCTGTTCATATCTATCTATCATAGTCTGTTCATATCTATCTATCATAGTCTGTTCATATCTATCTATCTATCATAGTCTGTTCATATCTATCTATCTATCATAGTCTGTTCATATCTATCTATCTATCATAGTCTGTTCATATCTATCTATCTATACTTAGTCTGTTCATATCTATCTATCTATCATAGTCTGTTCATATCTATCTATCTATCATAGTCTGTTCATATCTATCTATCTATCATAGTCTGTTCATATCTATCTATCTATCATAGTCTGTTCATATCTATCTATCTATCTATCATAGTCTGTTCATATCTATCTATCATAGTCTGTTCATATCTATCTATCATAGTCTGTTCATATCTATCTATCATAGTCTGATTTCATATCTATCTATCATAGTCTGTTCATATCTATCTATCATAGTCTGTTCATATCTATCTCTCTATCTATCTATCATAATCTGTTCATATCTATCATAATCTGTTCATATCTATCTATCTATCATAGTCTGTTCATATCTATCTCTCTATCTATCATAGTCTGTTCATATCTATCTATCTATCTATCTATCTATCTATCTATCTATCTATCTATCTATCTATCCCTGTTTCTTACTATTCCTCACTGTCTGTATCTATTTTTGTGAAAGAGGTTAAGGACTTTGTTTAACAAATATTTCAATGTATGCCAAGAAAAAATTCATGTTATGTGTGTAAGTTTTGTCTACAATAATCTGAAATACAACTTTGGCATTCCTTTCCTAAAACACTTCAGTATGAGAACATATATGTTTGTTTGATATTGAAAAGTATTAGAATATTTTCACCTGCAAACATCACCAGACATTTTTCCAGAAGGTGATAAACTATTCAAAAACATTGAAGAAGGGAGAGGGTGTGTGAACATGTGTCAGTGGGGGAGGCAGCATGCAATGAAGCAGTGCATGTTTAAGTGCCCACATTGTTCATAACACTTGCTAAGACGGGCTTATATATTCTATTACAGATTTACATGTGATCTACACATACACATACACACACACACACACACACACACACACACACATACACACACATACACACACATACACACACATACACACATACACACACACACACATACACACACACACACACACACACACACACACACATACACACACATACACACACACACACATACACACACAACACACACACACATACACACACACACACATACACACACATACACACACACACACACACACACACACACACACACACCAGATATGCGTCATCCACATACAAGCGTGTTTCACTGTATCACAGCTCCTCAGTGTGGCTAGACATCCGCTTGCTTCTGGTTGGGATTGAAACTCGACCAATTTCGTGTCAGTTGGAATTGCTAAGCCATAGGCATATGGAATCAGAGAAGGGAAGTTTTAGCATGCTGTATATAAGCTGGGTATACACACACCAATTACGAAAAGAACTCAATTCATTACTAAAGAGTAATGCATAAATTGTGGAAGTGGTAACTGTTTTTTTTTATTTTCCTTTTTAGAGAGCTCAGTCAGAAAGAGAGCATAATATATTTGTCATCCACACACACACACACACATATATATATATATTGCTTGAAGATTTGCATGTTAGTTATCACTCAAGGTTGACTGCATTATCCGCGTTTGTATTTACATATGTCCCATTCCTTGATATTGTGTACTTTTATCCATAAATGTTGGTTTCAGTCTTTATTAAAAATTGCAATTTTCTCAGTGCAGCTTAAATATAGCACAAATCTGAAATATGGGGCACCCAGTGAGGACTGAACTCTCTACTGAATTGTAATTGATTCTAGCAATACAAGCATACTAGCCATCACACCATGTTGAGGCACACTATGAGAAAAAACACTTGCTCCCTCTCAGTTTATCGGCATAAATGCACACATTCTTCATCAATAAATATAGGCCTGTTCTTGGTTTCATCTGACTTGCTTGACATCAGAATGCTGTGTGCGTTCGTCTGAATTTGCTCTTGTGTGTCAACTCCAGGTTTTACTTTTAACTTTTTTGCCAAACAAAAGTTAATTTCCCTTTCTTATATTCTTGGCTTTTTTTCTATTATTTATTGTCGTTTTTTTTTTTTTAATCATTTCACCTCGAGCAAGGCAGAAATGCCACTGATGAGCTGGGGGCTACATAACTGTAAAAAGATTAATTAGAAAAGAGTGAGGAGTACAAACTAGTTAGAAAGGAGCAATAGAAAGCTGAGAATGCAGGTGCGATGACAGATACATAGGTGGAGAGAAAGGGAAGGATATACGGGGGTGGGGAGAGAGCTAGAGTCCAGTGGTTAATAGATGAGTATTGACATTGCATGTAAATTTCTGGAGGTTGTAGCCGTCAGGAAAGCAAGAATATGGGAGTGAGTTCCACAGGCGGGAAGTGCGAGAGAAGAAGCTGCAGGAGTAGAATTGTCCTCTGCATTTGGCTAACCTAACTGTGAATGGGTGGGACCTAGTTGCCAGTCTGGTTGCACGAGTAAACACCTGTTGAGGAGGCACCAGTGACTTGAGCAGAAGCCATGAAAGTATTTATAGAACAGACAAAGGGAGGCCACATTTCGAAGGTGGGGAAGTGGCTGCAGTCAAGCCACCAGATCAGTACCTATCACATTACAGACTCTCCTTTGGAGCCTGTCCAGAACACTGAGCTTTTAATTGTTTTATTGCTTTGAATTTATTGCTTTTAATTGCTTTGTCAAATCTGTTTGTTGGACAATTCTGCTATTCATTCATTTAAAGTTAACAATGGCTGCTCACTCCACAATAAATAGCATAGCTTAATTTTAATACTACAGGTTATCATATATATATATATATATATATATATACACACTTCTGGTTATAATTATTAGGCCACCCCAGTGTTTTAAAAAAAATTATGTATTTCAGAATATTTTTGGTATTTATTGCCAAGTGAATAATTGGAAATGAAAATAGAATGTTTTTTTGTTAATATTGCACAATAACATGTGCATCAGATGAATTTATAAATATTTAATAATTACTTATATATCAGTTTCATCAATGAAAGAATGAAAATTTTTGGGTGATTTGGACGAGTTCATCTTTGCTTCCTTGCCTTGTAAAATTTTGCAAAGTGATAACAACACAATAACCATTCTTTTTTTCATTTAGAATTATCCACTTGTCAATGACTACTAAAAATAGTATGAAATACATCATTTCTTTTAAAAAACTGGGGTGGCCTAATAATTACAGCCAGTAGTGTGTGTGTGTATATACTACTGGAAATGATGTATTTTATAATATTTTTAGTATTTATTGCCAAATGAAATTAGATAAAAATAATAAATTCTAAAAAATAGTATGAAATACATAATTTTTTTAAAACACTGAGTGTATATTAATAATAATTATGGCTGGTGTATGTATATATATATATATATATATATATATAGATAAATTAGGTGTCAGAATCTGACAGAATGATAAAATCGAATTGGAAAATGTTTATAAAACTAACATTTCACTTTTTTTACACCTATATCAGAGAATGAGATACGGAAAAAAATTCTGGTAGTTTCACTTTTGTGTTGTTTAAGTTTGTTAATTAGGTTTCATGTGCATTTGATTTGTTAAATAAATGATAGTATAATTTATGGCATCTCAATCTGCACATCCCTTCAAAGTGTCAAGAAATTAATGGACTCCAAACCTACCTGAAAAACATACAACAGCCTTATTCAGTAATCCTCTACATTGATTGGCTCTCGAACTATGTATGGGGTGAAGATTTAAAACAAAAAAATAGGTGTGTTACACTGAGGTTCTTTGCATACACACATGATGATTTATTAAGATTTGTCATATTGGCTCGGAAAGAGAAATCGCAGGACCGAGTTCAAATTCCAGTTGAATTCTTTGCATTCACTTTCATGCAAATACCTTTGGGAAAGGTATTAATTCGTCTCTTTCCTCCAGTTATTGGTTAATTAACAGAACAGATTGGGTTCTATAGCCTTGGCTGGCAACCAGTCTACTGGGGAAAGCAATGGCAACCTACTGCGGGATAATCTTCTGCCCAGTCAGTCATGTCTCTTTCGAAACATGATCACCCAAGTGTGTATCACGTATGGCACTTAACTGACTGATTGAATATAATAGTTGGAAACATAATTGAAACTTCTACTGGGTATAAAATGAAGGACCAGTTTTCTATTGTTATGAAGTAATAAACTGATCCCCCAACAATTATATTTAATATAATCATGTAATATAATCTATCTCTTCTCCCTCCAGCTATGAGCTAAATGGCAGGACAGATTGGGTTCTATAGCCTTGGCTGGCAACCAGTCTACCACAGAAAGCAATGGCAATCTACTGCAGGATAATCTTCTGCCCAGTCAATCATGTGTCTTTTGAGACATGATCGCCCAAAGTGTGTATCACTTATGGCACTTTACTGACTGACTGACGATAGAAAAAAGTCATTGGAGGGCCCCCAATGAGAAGCATTGGTAGTCGTCTCTGATAATAATAGCTGTGTAATATTAGTTTGTATCAGCGAATAATTTCCGCTTTTATTTATCAGCAATCCTCTTTGTTCTTTTCGCTATGCGCGTGTGGAACTCAGACACCCAGCTTGCTAATTTTCCCTATCTTTCCAAAGTGTCGGCATGTGGTAGATTGTGATGTATTTAACAGCTTTCTTACTTCCCAAGTACCTTACGGTGGATTACCTTCCACTAATGTTTTTACAGCTTCATCATCAAAGTCTGGTAAATGCCCTGGTCTGGGTTCATCTTCGGATGACGTTTCTCCTGTACTTTACTCTGCTATTTATCTTGAGATGCGGATTCCATCTCTCTTATTGACAAATATTTTCATGGCAACTGCTCTGACAAACTTTTTTTCTTGGTTCACCAACATCATGAATTTAAACGAACTACTAGATTGGCATATAGGTCCCACCCATTTACTGTTGAAATAGTTAAATGTAACAGCCGTTTCTACTCAAACAGTTTCTTCTCTTGCACTTCCTGCTTGTTGTACTACCTTCTGCTTACTTGCTTCTCTGATAGCTATTGACATTTTTAGAGTGTGTAGCTATCTTCTAGAATTCCATTCATCTTTTATCTTTTCTTCAATATCTCTTGTATCCATTTTTTTCTCTCACTGGAAACCCCTAATTCCATGCATTCACTTACACACAAATACCCTTAGAAAATATATCAATCCGTCTTTTCCCTCCAGTTATGGGTTAAATAATAGAACATATTGGGCTCTATAGCCTTGGCTGGCAACCAGTCTACCACAGAAAGCAATGGGATAATTTTCTACCCAGTCAGTCATGTCTCTTTCAAGATATGATCGCCCAAAGTAAGTATCATGTATGGCACTTAACTGACTGACTGAATATAATAGTTGGGAACATAATTAAAACTTCTACTGGGCATAAAGTGGGGGATCGGTTTTCTATTGTTATGAAGTAATAAACTGATCCCTTACTAATTGTACTTAATATAATAATGTAATATAATCTATCTCTTCTCCCTCCAGCTATGACTTAAATGACAAGACAAATTGGGTTGTATAGTCTTGGCTGGCAACCAGTCTACCGCAGAAAGCAATGGAAATTTACTTTGAGATAATCTTCTGCCCAATCTGTCATGTCTCTTTTGAGACATGATCGCCTAAAGCGTGTATCACGTATGGCACTTTAGTGACTGAACCCGTGTGCCACCTTGCTTGGGATGAAATGATTAAAAACGAATTTCTCAAAAAATTCCAAACACGTGTTTGTAATGTAATTGGTTCTGAGTGAGCAACTTAGCATCAATCATATTTCCGCCACTATGACGTGGCCTTCGTCTGTCTTTTCTATAAGTATTTTCATAGTAACTGTTCTAATGAGCTTTCTTTGACAGTAGTATTTAAGTTTACTACTAGATAGGCAATTAGGTCTCATCATTTTACTGTTGACTTCGATAGATGTAATTGTAATATTCTTATAATTTCTTTTCTTGCTTATTTAACTCTCTTTTTGGTTCTTGCTTCCCTGTCACCTACAACCTTAAAAAAATGAAATGCAACATCAGTTGTTATCTTTTGTCTTCCATGAACACTGTTCTTTAATTGTCCTTTCTCCTCACTAAAGTTTTCTCATTCTTTTACATCCCCAGTGTTGTAGAGTGGCTGACACACTTGCAGCACTCTGAATGATGGAATCGCCTGAAATGGTCTATTTAAGTAAAGACTAGTAGCATTTGAGGTGTAATATTTGAGTGTCATTACTTTGGCGACTATTGCGGTCTAAACCCTCCCTCTCTTCTTTTTAAGTTTTGTCTTGTCTATTATTGTAACTATTGTATAGTTCTGTGTATATCTGTTTAGCACTGGGTATTGTGTTGAATAATATAACAGTACACTGTCTCTCTGTATTGTATCCACCTCGATGATACAACACCCAGTGACCACCTTGCATCTTAGTGGCATTATCACTTTACTTAGAGTGAAATGATCATGAGTAAAAGAATTTTTTTTACTTGCTGGTCAATTATGACTTGATCATAAACACTGCACTTTTTTTTATAGATTTTTAAATACTTTATTCGTTGTTTGAAAACCCATAACATTATGTGAGGTAAATGCCCTTTCAATCCCTTCATCAATAGGGTTTAAAAATTTATTATTTAATCCACTTTTTACGTTGCCACTGCTGTGTAAACCGGTAGGATTTGACAGATCGATAGCTCTTTCTCGATTCGGTGGGTGGTGGTGCATGGCCGTTCTTAGTTGGTGGAGCGATCGGAAGTCGGTTATTTTTAACTGCTATGGATGATAAAACGCATTCGTCATTATTATTCGATCCCAAAAAGGGAAGTTACTTATATCTTATCTTAATCTTGCTTGTAGAAGCCTGTAGGTCTCAGCTCGTGGACCGGCGCTAAAAAAAAAATCACAAAAAAGAAATTTACCAAACAGCAGAAACCATATCACTTGAAGATTTTCAACAGCAGCAATAACTAAAATGAATAGCGAATTTAACTGAAAGAGAGAATAATCACATGATCAAAATGCTGACGATCCACACTGCCTCAAACAAGAGGCAAGAAATGAAGCCCTCGTCAATACTGGATAAAAGCAGAAACAGCTACGGGACTTGCAGAAACTATTTTCCGGGCCGACATTACGAGAGGACGCTAAAGTTAGTGTTTCATGCAACAGTCGCAAATGATGTAAGCATTGCTCTTTACTCTATCTAATTTCCATCATTTAGTGAAAGTTATGTAATGACAATTTCAACTAAATTATTTTTGTTTACAAATAAGATCACAGGCCGACGAAAATTTGTATTTTTATTTTTTCTGACCAATAACAGCACTTGTAACGAAAGCTGAACACAAATATTATTTGGTTAAAAATAAAAGTGCGTCAAGACAGCTTTTTCCAATTCGGAATTCTGTCAGCGTTATTTTATCCAATAAAATGTGCATAACATTAATTTCAATATTTTTCATCCGGTTAGGCTACTAATTATCAAATTCTCAGTAAAATTTAGTCTTCAAGCCTCGAAATTCTTAGAAGTGGTGGAAATAAAATTACTAAAAAAGAGTATTTTTTAAAAAAATTCTCTTTTCAAAATGTCGCAATATGTAATTTGCAACCCCCAATTTATTCAACTTCTGCTCTCGTCTGCTTTCAATCAATTTTTACTGACCTGTCTCTGAATGGCAGGTTTTCATTTGACTGTTGCAGCAGGCGTAATTTCAACTCTCCTCTTTTCATATAGATACACATAAGGGAAACTAAATATCACGCACAAAATATACGTCAGCTACATTACATCCCTTATACTTCAGTATGAATGAATGTTACACAATTTCTTAATTAAAAGTCTTGTACAACAAAGAACTTAAAAAATAAAACTGAGCTTTAATCACTACTTACGTAGTTTATACAAAATAAATTCGCTTTTTTGATTACGCAACTTTTAGCTTCTTTTGATTTCTGTACAAATTAATGTATTGATTAATACTAAAAGAAACATGTTCAAAGCATAAAAACACCGGTAAACATGAAGATATTAACGCTTATAATAAAACCATGCATGCATGATAATAGCTTCGTAGAATTCTAGTCTGGCAACTTTAATTCCATAATAAGCTTCATTCTTCAAATTAGCTAAATCACGTCAGTCAGTTAAGTGCCATAGGTGACAGGCGCTTAGGCGATCATACCTCCAAAGAGACATGACTGACTGGACAGAAGATTTTCCCGCAGTAGGTTGCCATTACTTTCTTCAGTAGACTGGTTGCCAACGAGTGCTATAGAACCCAATCTCTCCTGCTATTTAACCTCGAGCTGGAGAGAAAAGAGACGGATTTATACCTTTCCCAAGAGTATTTGCGTGTAAACAAATGCAACAGATCCAAGTGGAATTCGAACTCAACTCTCAGATTTCTCGTTTCGAGCTGATATCCACTGCACCAAAGTTGATACGAATTAAAGAAACCTACAACTGATCTTGTGATCACCAAACAATTGTTACTGGATCATATGTTGAAAAAAAAAAACTAAAAGTGTTTAGAAAATAAACAAAAAAAACAGTGAAACAAAACACGATACAAATATTTTGTTGTGGATCTTCGCCGCAAAGTTGTAGTGATCGGTCTGGCCGGAAGTAAGACACGGAAGACAGAAGGTAGGTTAAAAACAGTGTATTGGTATAACAAGAAAAATATACAAAGTAAGTGTTAGTAATAAGTAACTAGAAATAACTAAGTCCGAACGGTACAGTTACGCTGCTTATTGCCCGACTAGTCAATCAGTTAAGTGCCATACGTGATCAAGGCTTGGGCGATCATGTCTTTTTCGAGACTGGGCAGATGATTATCCCGCAGTACGTTGCCATTGCTTTCTGCGGTAGACTGGTTGCCCAATCTGCCCTGTTATTTAACCCATAACTGGAGGGAAGAGACGAATTTATATCTTTCCCAAGGGTATTTGTGCGTAAGTGGATGCAAGGAATTCAACTGGAATTCGAACTTGGCTCACCCGATTTCTAGCTCCGAGCCGATAACCACTGCGCTACTACGCACAGCCTGACTAGTAGCTGGCTTTAACTGCGTACTAGCTGTCATACTTAACTGCCGTACTTAACTGCTGTCAACTGCCTCTCGGAAGTCACGCAGGTAATTATATATAATAAGAGGAAGAGTCCATTCCTCATAGGAGAGCGCCATAACATATTTATTCTACCGGGAACATATTTTTGCGCAGATAAGGTGTCAAGGAATGTTTCTAAGTGTCTCTGTAAATAACGAAGGAAAATTTTAATTTACTCTGCCGCTGATTTAACGTGTAACGTCTACGCTATTTGCGTCTTAGCATGGAGCGCTAACTTTAGCATCCTATCGTGATATCATCACAGAAAATATTTTTCGCAAGTCCAGTAGCTGTTATTGCTTTTTTCCAGCATTCGTTATGGGGTGGATTCTTTCCTTGCTTCTTGTTTGAGGTAATGTGGAACGTCAGCATCTTAATTATGTCATTATTCTCGCTTCGAGTAACATCTGTTATCCATTTTAGTTGTTGCTGTTGTTGGCAGTCCTCAAGTGATATGGTTTCTGTTATCTGGTACATGTATTTCCTTATGATTCTGTAACGCCGATCCACAAGCTTCAAAGAAGGATTATCCTCATTGGGAACTACCCGCTCCATACGCTGGAAGTCATTTCTTTCATGGATCTGAGAAAACGGCTGGAAATAGCTGGCAGTTTAGATGGTGCCATGTGTGACGTAGATTTGAAAGTCTCGATCTGATGAGGATTTTTTTCATGATTGGAATTTTCAGGTTGACGTTTTCGTTTTGTAACATTTGGTATTGTTTGTCAAGCCTTTTTTCATTATTCATCTGAGGAAGCCATTTTATTAGATTGTTACATATGAAATGACGCACTTTATAGGAAATGAATGAAACACTTCTGAAATGTTAAATATCTAATTTCTGAGGAAAACAAGTTTCTCAAGTCCAGTAGCTGTTATTACCTTTTCCAGTAATGATAGGGGGTGATTTCTAATCTTATTTTTTGAAAAGATGCGGAATGTTAACATCTTGATTATATCATTATTTTCTCTCCGGAGTTAGATGTGCTATTCATTTTAGTTATTGCTGCTGTTGATGGTCTTTAAGTGATTTAGAATAATTATTTGATCGTGATTTTGTAGCGACAATTCACAAAGTTAAACGAAGAATGATTTTTATCAAGACCCTCAAGCTTCCCTCACTTAAAGCTGTTTTAAACTTTAACCTTAAAAGGCTGTTATAGATACAGTTGAGTTTAGATATTTCTAGACGTGTTTGGATGACATCCATCTTAAAGTTTCAATCTGTTGGGGTTATTTAAAGACACGGCTCTACTTTTTAGGTTACTGTTTTCGTTTTGTAGCAGTTGTTTTTTTTTTGTTTTTTGTTTTGTTTTGTTTTTTGCTAAGATTTTCAGACTTTAACCACAAAACGCTTTTTTTCACCGATGACGTGCGCTCAACCGTAAAATAACGACAAAGACCACTGTCAAGCGTCGTTATTCTTCGTCACTACCTGCTACCTTCCTTGGATGCGGCAGTCGTTTCACATGCTTCCTCTTCGAAATCGAACCCCGATTTCCCGTTTGTCGTAGTAACAGCGAAACAATAATGATAAAGTTATCCACAGATATACAAATTATAATGATAGTATTAACCGTTTCCTTGGAAGGAAACATTTGTCATTCATTGACGCAGCTGGCTGTACTGTTTTCGGTTGAACATTATATCTTTCTCTATTTTTAGGAAAATAGTTTTTTCAGTGCTGTTACCACGCTTTCCAGTATTGAAGAAGTTTTCCTTTTTAAACACTTATTTGAAGTCGTGTGGAACGTTAACATTTCGACTATGTCATTATTTTTCTGCTGTTCATTTTAGATGTTGCTGCGGTTGGTAGTCCTTAAGTGATGAACTTTCTGTTATTTGGTAAAGTTTTTTTTTATTTGTGATTAGGTAGCGCCATTTTAAACCATTGATTTAAAAATCTGTTATATACAGATGATCAATATTTCTGAACCGGTTTAATGCCATGCATGACATCCATATAAAAGTCTCAATTTGAGGAGGCTATTTAAGAACACTACGGCAGTGAATGCTGGACAATATCACTGAAAATGAGGACAAAACTTGAAGCAGCGGAAATGTAGTTCTACAGAAGGATGCTGCGGATATCGTGGACTGAGCACGCGAGCAACGATGAGGTGTTGGAAAGAATGGCAACGGAAAGGAAATTGATACTGAGCATCAGGAAGAGACAACTAAAGTTCCTGGGGCATGTAATGAGGAAGGAGGGCTTGGAGAACCTGATACTGACAGGCCAGATAGAAGGAAAAAGAGACAGAGGAAGGCAGCGGATAACATATTTACAGGGCCTGATCAGGTGGATGACGGAATGGGGGTTGCTAGGTGTAACAGGAACAAACATACTAAGAGCCACCAGGGATAGGGGGCGTGGAGAACCATGATCTCCTACATCCTGAAGGAACAGGGCACATAGAAGAATCTCTAGTTTTTAGGTTAATGTTTTCGTTTTGGACCTATTTGCGGTGTTAGGGGAAAGCATAGCCTCTTCTGTGTTCAATTTCCTTTTCTCCTCTATTTTTTGTTATAACTGATCCATACACAGAGGGTTTAGTAATTTCTTTTTTAATTTCAAATGCTGGATTTTTATAATGGATTCAGGGTAAGTGCTGTCATTTTTTTTTCCATTTCAGTTACAGATCATAGTTTCTGTTTTAAAGTGGTTCTTGAGATATATTGAGAATTCACTCAATTCGGAGTAAGTGCTTTGTAACCGCATTCTTTTGCCTGTTTAAGCCACGTATACCAATCGAGATAGACAGAACAGAGAAAACTCGCGCGCACACACACACACCTCAGATGTCTTTTCCAGCCCCCAAAACTTTCTTTTTGTACAAGTAATCAGACTGCCTAAACTATAGGCAGTATACACTACTTTTTATAAGCAATTTAAAAGATTGAGACCAGTACACAAGTTGCCTAATTCTATGCAATAAGTAGTATTCACGTTGCTTTTTTTTATTTTTGGGTTAGAAAAGCAAAAAACAGTAAGAATACTAATTCTTGAATATAAAATACCGTTATTTAGGGAAATATTTTCTTTAATTTTCTTTTTTTAGAGTTGCTTGAGCAACTTCGCCATCATCCAAAAAAGAAAAAAAAAAAAGAGAAACAAGAAAAAATGTTAGTTATGGATTTGCTTCAGTCAGATCTAATCAAATATGAGTACACAGTTCTTGTAAACAAAATTGGGTACTATATATATATATATATATATATATATATATATTGCATGCATTTTTTATCTAGGTGTCTAAAAACGGTACTGTGAAGCCTAAAACACCAACACTTAAAAAAAAAAATCACACACAATACATCGTTTGTCCTTTCTTTTTAACTTGCTTTGTGAAGAGAACAAGTCCTGCCCTGCCTAACTCTTGTAGGCTCACTGGCTGGGGTGCTCGAGTTGTTGATATTGTCATTTTCCCACCCACACTTGGCAGAGAAAAAAAAATGGAGGGAGGTGAAAAGTACAATAAAAATATAGTGATTTAAAAAAACGATTTCTACTACTACATCACTGCAGGAGGAAATATTTCATGGTGAGATTTGCTATCTTTAAATTCTTTCTTTTTCTTTTTTTAAAGAATGTATTTGTTTTCTGTAAATATTTGACTCCCTTCTTTTTTTTTTTTCGTCTCGAGATAGAATAACATGAAGAAATAAAAAGTAAACACGTAGGTACAAACAACATCGGTGACTCCGTAGCCTAACGATGGAAGGGGGGAAATCGTTTGCTTTTTTTAAAACTATAAATATTTATTTATTTGAACATCTCTTTTCTTTACTTGTCCATGCACTTAATTCAGGATATGAAAATTAAAAAAAAATTAAACACATCGATTGAACATGACGCTGTGAGATTTTCCACATTATCGGAACGAATGTCGGCGCTGAAAATGGAATCGACGAGCCGAGTTCGAGTTTTTTTTTTTTTAAATTTATTGCGTTTACTTTTTGTGCTTATCTTTGGAAAAGGCATGAACCTGTCTCTTCTTCCCACAATGGAAAGCTGTGGTGAATAAAGATCCCGATCATTATTGGACGCTCTCTAACTTGTGATGTTTTACCAGAACTAAGTTGGACTTCTGTTTATTAACTTCACGACTAAAAAAGTTTAATTTAAATTCGCTCCGAGTCTGATTTCATTTAACTGGAGAGATCATTTGTAATAGTAATAATAATTTACTGGTGTGGATTAAAATTCATAATTAAGTGCTGTTTGAACTGAGAATTTATATAGCTGAAACTTATCGATTACCAAGCTATTCTCTATTGTGAATTTTTTATCAGGTGGTCGCACTTATACGCAGGTAGTTTTTTTTTTATTAAAAAATGGCACATTTTCGGTGAATGGTTTTCCAAGAAGAAAGTACAGTTTTAAGCTTGTCAAAGCTTAAAATCTAGTAAAGAAAATCAATTTTTCTTTACATAAAACAATGAATTGAAAGAGTGATTTTATTTTGATAGTAATTTGTTATAAGTATGTCCAGGATAATACCAAAATGCTGCAATATTTGACTCCGGTAGACCTATTGTTCAGAAACTGGGGTCTTATTATAAACGAGCTATGTAAAAGAAAAAAAAACACTTTTGAGTTTTTTTTTTTTTTTTTTACCAAAAGTTCAGGGGTAGCAATATACATGAAGTAGTTGTATGCCGTTTGGTAAATTATGAGTGGTTAAGTGTGGAATGTAATAGAGATACTGGTGTGGGTTTAGCTAATGACTCTAAGACTATTGACTCTTAGTACTGAAGAATAAAACGTGGTTTGGAAAAGCCATAAACTTGTTTCTTTCCACACCAAGTTATGAGATAAATAACAATAGACTGGGTTCTTTAGCTTTGGTAGGTAACAGGTCTCTAAGGAAAGGAAGACTTTGAATTCCAAATCGTGGAGAATGCAACATGAAGCGACTCCGTTCTCTTTCCCAATAATGCATGGCAATTCACAGATAACAAAGAAAAGTAGTCTGTTGAGAGTGCTGAAGGAATCCTATCTAATCTAAACTTATTTATAAATGGAACTTTGTCTCTCTCTCTGTGTGTCCGTTACCTGTAGACTCCGAAACGGCTGAAACGATTTTTTTAAAAATTTACACAGTTGTACTATAAGCGTCTGCGAGTGTTCTTAGCTAGGTTTTGTGTCGAGGTACCCCCCGATAAATATCGATAATCGAAAAAACTTGGGATATAGAAGGAGTGGTCCGATTTTAATCAAATTTAATACACTCATAGACAAAGACATAAGAAACGATATTCAGATGTTTCAAGGTTGCAGTTCTTACAATATATATATATATATATATATATATATATATATATATATATATATGATCGATAGCACTCTGACTACTGGCGTATGATACATCATACGCTAAAAAGTCTGCCTCCTTCTACCGAGCGGCCATAGCTCAGAGGTAGAATCGCCGACCGGCGCCAATTCAGTCGGGTTTCAATCCTGGGTAAAAAACCAATCAGATGACTCACCGTACTGATGAGCTGTGATACAACGAAACAGACCTGTCTGCGAATGGCTATATATATATATATATATATATATATTGCATATTTCTAAATAAAAATATATGAATTATATTTTATTTATTCTTTTTTTTTTTTTGTATTTTCGAATGAGGTGTTGAGTTTTATCCTCGATGTTGTGGCTAAACTGTCCGAAAACAAAAATTTAAATACAACATCAGTCTTTATCTTATCTTTTTGATTCTTGTACTTTGTAAATTTTTTTTCCTCATATTTTCTAACACTCAGTAACCTCCTGTGTCTTAGTGACATTATCACCTTGTTTGGGGTGAAATGATAAAAAAAATGAATCAGTGATAAAATACTTTACAGCAGTCATTAAATCTAATTTATTACCCAATTAAAATGACTTTTATTTTGTATAATTGTCCTGGTTCGTTCAATATGTGATATTGACTCTCCATCGCTTTCTTTTATTATCTGAATTGCCATGACTTCCTGGGAAAGATCATGGAGTAGTTTCCCGTTGTTTTCTCTATGGTTTTCCTTTTAAAGTTTTCCTTCTCTTAGATTGGTTGCTATCCAAAGCTAGAGAGCTCAGTTTACTCTCGTATTTAACCTGTAGCTGGAGAGAGAAGAGATGAAGTCGTTTTTCCAAAGGGCATATTTATGGAAGTGAACTGACTAAATAGGGTTGAGTTGTGACGGGCTATCTGGCCCAGGAAACACCACTCTTGTCACAGCTGCGTTACATATGGTGCCCCTGATATCCTAATAGGTTCCAGGTTTTGTGATCGTGAACAGGCTAGATGAAGATTTGAACTCGACTCTCTTATTCCAGTTTCCACTACGTTTACGTTAACCGAAGTAAGATTTTACTAATTTAATAAAATATATTAAATGATTAAAAGTACGATTTGTTTTTCTCAGACACTTTATTTTCTGAGCAAACAGCTAAAATCATTGGGTTTTTTTTTCCGGATGATTTTCTATACAAGGTGCGTAAACAATGTTATGGACCGTAGGGGTAAATGTATTGACTTAAACAGAGGGAGAAAGATGGAAAAAACAAACAACTCCCTAAAAAACAACTTACGTTTATTTTAGTGTTTCAGGTAATTTACAAGTATGGTATGCTAACTGCGCGAGGGTAAGAGGAAAAAAAAAGAAGAAATTAGAAATTTTCACTCTATAATCCTCTCTCTTATATTAAAGATCTTTGTGCATATATATATATATATATATAAAATCCCGCAAGCCTTTTCTCTGCAAACAGGGAGACTGCTCGCTGGGTTTGAATGTTATTGGACTATAGTTTTCCTTGCATTTTTTCTCGCCCCCCCCCCTACTTAATCATCTTTTATTTTACCTGTCTCTTATTCCCAGAAATAAACTTCATAAGGCTGGAACGAAACCCGTTGTTTTTTTAGTTTTAGTAAAAATGCCATTTACACTACGCTTATTCCTGGGTATTATAAAGTTTTGTACGACTAAGAATATTTTCACACACACAAACACACACATATATATATATATATATTCTTCGGTCAGGCTTAAAGGTGAGACACTCAATATCGAGGCAGTATGCTGTTCAGTTCATTCTATTTACTACCAGTTATGAAAGCTCTTGCCGTGTTTGCTCTTAACAGTGCCTTATTATTTTATTTTTTTGTAATGGATTATGTCATCGAGCAGAGAAGAATATATATATATATATATATATATATATATATATATATAATATCATTAGTTTGAATATTATTTTTGATTGATACTCGTATTTAAGTAGATATTATGTTTATAATCAAACATATAAATTTATTTCTACCGGCCTGATTATTTACGATAAATTTTTGTTACGAAAATGTGTATCATTCGGCAGGATTCGAACCAGCGATCCCTATACACACACACACACACATATATATATATATACCTTCTGTCACGCTGGGGAACGATTATTTTTTTTCTGATGTCTCAGTGTAAGATGCTCAATAGTAGATATATCAATATATATGCTGCCGTCATTTTAGACGGCGTATCGATATAAATTTTGGGCTGTCATTTTTGTCGGCATTGCTCCCCTCGTATATAATGATATTGTTCTCTTCAATATCTGTATGTCCCGACAAGGAATTAATGATCGACTCCTGTGTGTGAATTTACCTCTGTCTCCGTAAGCAAGCGCGCTGGCTTGTATGTGCATTTAAATTAAATACAGTTTAAAGGTTCTTTACCTTCTTCACTACAGGCTTACGGCCTATCACGTTGAATACACCGGTTCTCGCTCGATCACCGAAGTTAAGCAACGTTGAGCCTGGTTAGTACTTAGATGGGTGACCGCTTGAGAATACCAGGTGCCGTAAGCGTTTAGTGACGGATGTTCGTTGTGGTGCAGTGGATATCGGCTCGGAAAGAGAAATCGGTGAGCCGAGTTCGAATTCCAGTTGAATACCCTGCATTCAATTAAAGAACTGGTACACTTGGGAAAAGTATTATTCTGTCCCTTCCCTCCAGTTATGGGTTAAATAACAAGGGTAGGAATTGGGGACCCTGCTCTTACAAAACAAATCTTGATACTCGAAAAGAAAAATTTATTACGAGACACAAAACTTATATAAAACAATAAATCCTTGAAAGAAAAAAGGTATTACCAGCAATAAAAAAATAAAGTTTAGTTAGCAATAAAT
Source organism: Ascarosepion bandense (assembly GCA_037127315.1). Lineage (NCBI taxonomy): Eukaryota > Metazoa > Mollusca > Cephalopoda > Sepiida > Sepiidae > Ascarosepion > Ascarosepion bandense. Next base: position 4,301,932 of record JBBBDQ010001775.1, read on the forward strand.
GACCCGCCGAGGTTGGTTTGCCATAAAAACAAACCAGCCAACAACCTTCTTCCTACACATGTGAGTGAATATGATTCCCACTGGGTGCGTGAGGACACGGATTTTGTCAGCTGTTTTTTTTTTATGCGTCATGTCTCTTCGGGATGTGAACGAATCATGTTTCTCCACAACTTCCGTTCACAAATTCTTGTAAATAGGTTCAGTTGCTGTTTCCCTCTGTTATTTTTTTTTATTTTTTTTAATCATTTCACCCGGGCAAGACGTAAATGCCACTGATGTGCGGGGGGGGGGCTACATAACTGAAAGAAAATTAATTAGAGGAGGGAGAGGAGGATTACAAACCAATTAGAAAGAAGCAATAGAAAGATGAAAATGCAGGTGTGATGACAGTTGCAAGGGGGGGGCAGAAAGGGAAGTATATACGGGGTGGGGAGAAGGGCTAGAGTCAAGTGGTTAGTAGATGAGTATTGCCATTTTTTGCTTTCAGTATGTGGTGTGATGCCCCGTGGGATTTGAAATCTTTTACAAGGAGTACTTGCTTGCGGCCTAGAAACAAGCTTGAGAATATATAATAATATTTCAAGTATTTTTCCCGTTATTTTTGACGGTACGGGCCCACTTGTATTAATCATAAATCAGTTTGATCGAAATCCTCAACGTTGCTTAATGAACTCAGAAACACCGACCACTTCGTTTGAGGCAAATCCGATTTTTCTATCAAGAAAATAGAGACTTATAAAACCGACGAGGTTTGGTATAGAGGGGCTTCTGAGTCGGGCAATAGCGGTCTATTCTTGTTCAGTTATTTCTTCTATAAGTCGTGGATGATCATGTCTCTCCACAACATCCTCTCCCCTGGAGCTCTTAGAAACATTCATCTCCTTGTCAAGTTTCCAACACCCCGTTCTTCCATCAATTTGTACAAACTCTTCAGGTAAGTGACACGTTGTCTTCCCTGATCTTTTAGCCTTCGATGTAACCTGTGAGTATGGAATTCTCCAAATCGCCTTTTCTTTATTATGTGCCCCTTAAAAAATTGAAGTTGTGTCTCTTTCTAAGTATTCTTTTTTGTGTCTTTCTGAGTATTCTTTGTGTCTCTTTCTAAGTATTCTTTGTGTCTCTTTCTAAGTATTCTTTGTGTCTCTTTCTAAGTATTATTTTTTTGTGTCTCTTTCTAAGTATTCATCTTTTTATGTCTCTTTCTAAGTATTCTTTTTTGGTTCCATTTTTTCCTTAAAACTTCTTCGTTGTTCAGCGCGCTTAATCATGGAATTCTCAGTATCCTTCTGTAGAACAACGTTTCTATTGTCTCCAGTCTTCTCGTCATCTGTGAAAATATTGACCTACTACTGCTGAAAAAATGAGTTCGATCTTCATAAATTGCTCAATATTTGTGGCCTTGTGTCAGATATAAGTTGTAGTTATTAATTAGCTAAACAACTGAGAAATTAATTATTTTTATTGAACTATCTACAGCTTGCAAGATCATGTTAGTGGTGATAATTTTTTTTTCCTTTAAATTATTCTAAGGAATGTGTTTGTTTTTTGTAAATGTTTGACTTCCTTTTCTTTTGCCTCGCGATAGAATAACATAAATAAAGAGTAAACACGTAAGTAAATCTTTGGAAAAGGCATGAACCCGTTTTCTTTTCGCACCAAGCTATGGGGAATAGTGAGTTTGATCATTGCTGGATACTACTTACTTGTGACGTTGTACCAGAACTAAGTTGAGCTTATTAACTTAACAACCTAGTTTGTTTTAAATTTACTGTGGTAATATCTTGCTAGAGCATTTGTAACAGTTCTTCTTCTTCTATGTGCCTTGTCTCTTCAGAACGTAGGCGATCATGGCTCTCCACATTTCCTTATCCCTAGTGGCTCTTAGACGCCTTCTCCTGTTACATTATGCAACCCTCGTTCCATCATCCACCTGATTAGGTCCTTCAAATATGTTATCCTTTGCTTTCCCCTATCTCCTTTTCCCTCTATCTGGCCTGTTAGTATCAAGTTCTCCAAGCCCTCCTTCCTCATTGCATGTCTCAGGAATTTCAGCTGTCTCTTCTTGATGCTCAGTATTAATTTCCTTTTCGTTTTCATCATTTCTAAGACCTCATCATTACTCACATGCTCGGTCCATGATATTCGCAGCATCCTTCTGTAGAACCACATTTCAGTTGCTTCAAGTTTTTCCTTCATCTTTGATGATATTGTCCAGCATTAACTGCCATATTGAAGAACTGACAACACATAAGAATCCAGTACTCTTTTCTTTGTTGCTAGCGAAATTGTCTTGTTTCTTATTACTTTGCTTAACTTCTGGAATGCTTCCTTCGCCATGCCAATTCGCCTTCGGATCTCAGTGTCGCACTTTCTGTCTTCTGTTATAACGCTTCCCAGGTAATTAAATTTTTGTACCTGCTTAATTCTAGTATCCCCGACCTTTATTTGGCATATTGGGCTGCCCTTTTTACTGATGACCATGCAAGCATTAAACAAATAAAAAAAATAACGTGTTGCGATACTAACAGACAGATGGATAGAAAAATTGATGTGGACACTAACAGACAAGGATGGATAGAGATACGGAGAGACAGGATTCAAGAAAGATAGATTCGCACGGACAGGTATGGAGACATACGCACAGTCATAGTTAGATCCGAGATATAGATGTAATGGATAGGAACAGAGATCGATAGGGGTGCGAATAGACAGGGATAGAAATATGATCAGGCAGGTACGGACAGACGGACTTAGATCGATAGAAAGACCGGGGGAATAAAATTACAAAGTCCATAGACAATAGGCTTTGATAACAACTATTTGTTCGATAATGTTTCTATTTTTGTCGCTTCAAGTAAAAAAAAATGCACATCGTATCTGCGAATTGATTAAGAATTGGCACATAGGTGTGTTAAAATTATAAATATACGCGTGTAAAAATTATAAATATACGCGTGTAAAAAAGTGCGAAGAAAAGATATTAATTACTATTGCTTCAAGATATTTTCTTCGTAATGGCATTTTTTTTTTTTATTAAACTGGTATATTTTAAATCAAAATTACGGCCTATTATAATTGTATGCGTTATTTACTTATATATATATAATCATGAGCCGTTCTAAACGTCGTATTTTGGCTTTAATTTCAGTTGAAAATAAAGATAAAAATTCTCCAACATTTGGATAATTTTTTATTAATTAATAAGTCGATATCCACTGCATCCCAACGCACATCCATTAAGTGCCATACGTGATACACACTTGGGCGATCATGTCTCGAAATAGACATGACTGACTGGGCAGAAGATTATCCTGCAGTAGGTTGCCATTGCTTTCTGCGGTAGACTGGTTGCCGACCAAGGCTATAGAACACAATCTGTCCTGTCCCATTATTGGAAGGAATACACGGATTAATACCTTTCTCTAGGTTATTTGCGCGTAAGTGAATGCAATGAATTCGGTTGGAATTCGAACTCGGCTCCCCGATTTCTCGTTCCGAGCCGATATCCAATGCACCACAACGCACATCCAGTAGTAGTCATAATCACTCTATATATCGAGAGCTCTTTCTGTGACCTTGTTTCATGTTAAATTAGATCATTTGACGCATAGGATGTCCGTTGTGGCGCAGTGGATATCGGCTCGGAACGAGAAATCAGGGGAACCGAGTTCGAATTCCAGTTGAATTCCTTGCATCACTTACGCGCAAATACCCTTGGGAAAGGTATCCGTCTCTTCCCTCCAGTTATGGGTTAAATAATAGGACAGATTGGGTTCTATAGCCTTTGGTCGGCAACCAGTCTACCGCAGAAAGCAATGGCAACCTACTGCGGGATAATCATATGCCCAGTCAGTCATGTCTCTTTCGAGACATGATCGCCCAAGCGTGTATCGCGCATGGCACTTAACTGACTGACTGACGCATATCAATAGTTTTTTGTTATACATCTCACAAAATGGAAAATATGGAAAGGAAAGTTTTTTTTCCATAGAATCAAATGGCGGGAAGAAAAATATAACAAAATTCCTGTTTTCAATTTATATGAAAACGTGAAATGTTAAAATCATTATCAGTCCGAATAAGTTGTTTCTCGGAACCAAATGCGTCACACGTCTTTTTTTTTTCTTCACTTTGTCATTCATTTACTTATATACTTGTCAGTTTGTTACTATCCGCTAATCTAGAAAACGGCTGCACCAATAGTTTTGAAATTTTACTATAGCATTTTAATCGAATACGAGCGTGTTTTTATCTATTTAAAATAAAATAAAAATATTTTGTAAACTCGATTAGAGACAATGAAAGCCGCAGCAAAAAAAACTTTCATTCACAATATGGACACCTTTACAGACAACTTTGTTATTTCATAGAAAACACAGGAAAACTCCACATTTAAGGTAAATGAAATTATATAGTCTAGATTTACTGTTAGCAAATACGAAATTTATATACATACGATTTATATAAATAATTATACACGATTTCCCAAATTTAGTGCACAATTCCCATTTCGTTGTTTTAGTCAATAAATTTCTTGTTAAGCCATTTTTTTATTATTATTTCTAGTTTGGCAGACGTAAACAATAGAAGTCCCTACCCTTTAAAGGAAAAAAAAAAGTTTTCTATTCATTTTTTTTTTTTAACGAATTATTATCGATATCCCATTTATTTTGTTAGTTTAGTAAATTAATTTTTCAATTTAACCAAACTGAGCCACAGCAACTATATATATGGTCAGGCGTTCATCTCGGGGTTCTCGACAGGCCCCAACGGAGAATCTGTAATGTGATCGGACCTGGCAGCTTGACTCCAGCCACTTTCTTACCGGTGGGATGTGGCGTCCCTCTGTCTCTTTTACAGATATTTTCATGAATTCTGCTTCGACAAACTTAAGTCACTGGTGCCCCCTCCACAGGAATGGCAACAAGATCCCACCCATTTACAGCTAAACCTACCAAATGCAGCCGACAATTCTTCTCCAGCAGCTTCTTTTCTCGCACTTTCCGCCTGTGGAAATCCCTTCCGTATACTTGTTTTCTTGACTGCTACAATCTCCAGGAATTTAAATGCAATGTCAATTCCCATCTCTTATCCACTTGACTCCAGTCCTCTCTACATCACCCCGTCGACCTTGCTCTTTTTCTTTCTCTCTACCTTCGTAAGTGTCTTCACAATTGTGTTCCCATCCTTCTCTTACTCTTTTTCTGACACCCCCTGTAACTTTTCACTCTCTTCCTGCCTTTTACTCTCTTATATAGCCCCCTGCGCAACAGTGATGGTACCGCCTTGCGTGGGGTAAACTGATTAATATATATATATATATATATATATATATATATATATATATAATCTGTTAGAATTAATGGATTTCTTTTTAATCCGACATTTTGATTACTTCAAACGTTTTATTTTTCAGGAGATACCCATCTTTTAAAAAAGAATCCCTCCCGTTTTTTTTCGCTATTTTAAATAGTGTGTATTACGTTTACCCAGCATTCACTTACGCACAAATAGCCTTGGGCAATATATTAATCTGTCTCTTCCCTCCAGTTATGGGTTAAATAACAGAACAGATTGGATTGTATAGCCTTGGTTTACAACCAGTGTACTGCAGAAAGTAATGGCAACCTACTGCAAGATAATCTTCCGCTCAGTCAGTCATGTCTCTTTCGAGATATGATTGCCCATGCGTGCATCACGTATGGTACTTTAGAGAAAGTAAGGGAAGAAATGAAAAAAAAAAAAAAAAAGAAAGAAAAAGAGAAGTTAAAAAGCAAGAAAATATTAAAAACGGAAAAGAAAAATGAAAGAAAAGAAAAAGCAGAAAAAGAAAAAAAGGAAGAAAAAAGCAGATAAAGAAAAAAGCAAAAAAAATTTAAATAATGTTTATTATGTCTACTCTGTATTCACTTACCTGCAAATAACCTTGGTCAATGTATTAATCCGTCTCTTCCCTTCAGTTATGGGTTAAATAACAGGGCAGATTGGGTTCTATAGTCTTGGCTAGCAACCAGTCTACAGCAGAAAGCAATGGCAACCTACTGCGGAATAATTTTCTGCTCAGTCAGTCATGTCTCTTTCAAGACATGATTGCCTAAGTGTGTATCGCCTGTGGCACTTATCTGATTGACATCTACTGGTTTTCACACACACACACACACACACACACACAGATGTATATATATTATCTATCTCAGTTTTTAATTATCTTGTCTGTCTATTCACTCTGTTTCTCATATTATTCATTTCTTATTCTCTTCATCTGTCTATCTTTTTGTTTTTCTCCACTTCTCTCTCTCCCACATTATTTACATCCTTTTTCTCTCCTGTACAACTCAGTATCTCTCTCTCTCTTTCTCTCTCACTATGCCTATTTGTTTGCATCTCTCTTCACATTCTCTCTCTTTCTCTTTTGAATACAGTTATTTCTTTACTTTCTCTTCATTTAATCCATTGTATTCGTCTCCCTTTCTCTCTATAATCTACTTTGTTCATCTTTCTTCTGATTCTCTATAATCCACTTTGTTCATCTTCTGATTCTCTATAATCCACTTTGTTCATCTTCTGATTCTCTATAATCCACTTTGTTCATCTTCTGATTCTCTATAATCCACTTTGTTCATCTTCTGATTCTCTATAATCCACTTTGTTCACCTTCTGATTCTCTATAATCCACTTTGTTCACCTTCTGATTCTCTATAATCCACTTTGTTCATCTTCTTCTGATTCTCTATAATCCACTTTGTTCATCTTCTGATTCTCTATAATCCACTTTGTTCATCTTTCTTCTTCTGATTCGCTATAATCCACTTTGTTCATCTTCTGATTCTCTATAATCCACTTTGTTCATCTTCTGATTCTCTATAATCCACTTTGTTCATCTTCTGATTCTCTATAATCCACTTTGTTCATCTTTCTTCTTCTGATTCTCTATAATCCACTTTGTTCATCTTCTGATTCTCTATAATCCACTTTGTTCATCTTCTTCTGATTCTCTATAATCCACTTTGTTCATCTTCTGATTCTCTATAATCCACTTTGTTCATCTTTCTTCTTCTGATTCTCTATAATCCACTTTGTTCACCTTCTGATTCTCTATAATCCACTTTGTTCATCTTCTTCTGATTCTCTATAATCCACTTTGTTCATCTTCTGATTCTCTATAATCCACTTTGTTCATCTTCTGATTCTCTATAATCCACTTTGTTCATCTTCTGATTCTCTATAATCCACTTTGTTCATCTTTCTTCTTCTGATTCGCTATAATCCACTTTGTTCATCTTCTGATTCTCTATAATCCACTTTGTTCATCTTCTGATTCTCTATAATCCACTTTGTTCATCTTCTGATTCTCTATAATCCACTTTGTTCATCTTCTTCTGATTCTCTATAATCCACTTTGTTCATCTTCTGATTCTCTATAATCCACTTTGTTCATCTTCTGATTCTCTATAATCCACTTTGTTCATCTTTCTTCTTCTGATTCTCTATAATCCACTTTGTTCATCTTCTGATTCTCTATAATCCACTTTGTTCACCTTCTGATTCTCTATAATCCACTTTGTTCACCTTCTGATTCTCTATAATCCACTTTGTTCACCTTCTGATTCTCTATAATCCACTTTGTTCATCTTCTGATTCTCTATAATCCACTTTGTTCATCTTCTGATTCTCTATAATCCACTTTGTTCATCTTCTGATGCTCTATAATCCACTTTGTTCACCTTCTGATTCTCTATAATCCACTTTGTTCATCTTCTGATTCTCTATAATCCACTTTGTTCATCTTTCTTCTTCTGATTCGCTATAATCCACTTTGTTCATCTTCTGATTCTCTATAATCCACTTTGTTCATCTTCTGATTCTCTATAATCCACTTTGTTCATCTTCTGATTCTCTATAATACACTTTGTTCATCTTCTGATTCTCTATAATCCACTTTGTTCATCTTCTGATGATTCTCTATAATCCATTCTATTCATCTTCCTTTCTCTCTATAATCCACTTTTTCATCTTTCTCCTTGTTCTTTTTTATAATCTATTCTATTTATCTTTCTTTCTCTCTCTAATCCACTTTGTTCATCTCTCTCTCTCTCTCTCTCTCTCTCTCTTTAATGTGCACTGTTTTTCTCTCTAATCCATTTTATTCATATCTCTCTCTCTGTAATCCATTTTACTGTTGTCTCTAATTTCTTTTAATCCATTCTGTTTACATCTTTGCCCTCGCTAATCCTCTGCCTTCTTTTCTCTCTTTCACTCGACCTGTTTTCAGTTATAACCACAGACTTTTAATATGAAATTCTTTGTAGTCAATAATGGTTTGGCAATTGTATAGATCACTCTCTCTATTGCTTTGGCACACCAGCTGCACAAAAACAGAGCCTCTTATTCCACAGGGTGTAGGAAAGCATCCTTACTGATGCAAATCTCACACTCACACACTTAACGAACAATCATAAGTCATGATGAACATCTGGAGGTATTCTTAGAGACAGCCAGAGATACACTTACAATTTTCTTACATTAATTCTCTCAGACTTATGAAAAAATATTCTTACATGTTGTAATAAATGTTATATATATATATATATATATATATATATATATATATATCTGAGTGAAAAAGGAACAAAGAAAAAATTTTTTTGCAACGTCCAAAACATTAATTTAAAACAGTGCTCGATATATAATATATAGAGCTGTGAATATTCATTATAAATTATATTTTAGAACATGTACAAATTTTTTATATATATCCACTACAAATTGTACATTAATATATATATATATATATATATATATATATATATATATATATATAAATGAAAATGGCGAGATTGTTGTGATTTTTACATCTTATCAAACTGTAGTCGGTCATTTAATGTAAAATAATAAAAAATTGTTGGATTAAAAAACAAAATTCATTAATTTATGTTAAAGTGTATGCACATCTACCCTTCACCTAACATGAATATTTCCTCACTGTGCTAACTAAAATTTTTTTAACATTCTCAGTTAAATTAAACTAATTTAGCTTTCAGGTCTCATGAAGCAGCTTGTATTTTTACAACTGCTGAAATAAATTCTGGATTTATAACTGTTTAATTATGTGTTGAGTTTTCTTTTTTCTATCTCTGTGTATCTATCTATCTATATATATATATATATATATATATATATATATATGCTTGTAAATCATTCAAAAAGATTAACAAAATTTTTAGTTTTAGAATTCCTTCATGTGTAGTGCAATGATACGAGATGCTAAAATGAAGGGAATTTAACTGTTTTCTTTGGACTTTTTATTATGTACAAGCAGTTTAGCCCGGTTTAACTCTGGTAGTTTATGAATAATAAGAATAAAAAACATATGATGAATTTACATAGCAAATACTTACACAACGTCCACCCTCGTCACTTTTACAGATATAGATAACAATGTAGAATGTCTCTATTGGATGAGGGTGGGAGGAAGAGGGACAGCAAATATAGATAATATAAAGTAGGGTGATCGATTCTATATTATAATCAATACATGAACTGATCCCTGACTTTGTGGGGTGATAATATATATTTTTTCTACCTTTAATTTTGGCTTTCTGAAAAATTTCAAGGTGTCGTTAGCATTCTGAGATTTTGATCTACATCTGAGCGCAACTCCCGTCGAGGTAAACCGCAAAATGCAAACGCTAAGTCGAATCTATCTATCTATCTATCTATCTCATTATACTCGTATCTATCTATCTATCTCATTATACTCGTATCTATCTATCTATCTCATTATACTCGTATATCTATCTATCTATCTCATTATACTCGTATCTATCTATCTATCTCATTATACTCGTATCTATCTATCTATCTATCTCATTATACTCGTATCTATCTATCTATCTATCTCATTATACTCGTATCTATCTATCTATCTATCTCATTATACTCGTATCTATCTATCTATCTATCTCATTATACTCGTATCTATCTATCTATCTATCTCATTATACTCGTATCTATCTATCTATCTATCTCATTATACGTATCTATCTATCTATCTATCTCATTATACTCGTATCTATCTATCTATCTATCTCATTATACTCGTATCTATCTATCTATCTATCTCATTATACTCGTATCTATCTATCTATCTATCTCATTATACTCGTATCTATCTATCTATCTATCTCATTATACTCGTATCTATCTATCTATCTATCTCATTATACTCGTATCTATCTATCTATCTATCTATCTCATTATACTCGTATCTATCTATCTATCTATCTATCTCATTATACTCGTATCTATCTATCTATCTATCTATCTCATTATACTCGTATCTATCTATCTATCTATCTATCTCATTATACGTATCTATCTATCTATCTATCTCATTATACTCGTATCTATCTATCTATCTATCTCATTATACCTATCTATCTATCTATCTATCTCATTATACGTATCTATCTATCTATCTATCTCATTATACTCGTATCTATCTATCTATCTATCTCATTATACTCGTATCTATCTATCTATCTATCTCATTATACTCGTATCTATCTATCTATCTATCTCATTATACTCGTATCTATCTATCTATCTATCTCATTATACGTATCTATCTATCTATCTATCTCACATACTCGTATCTATCTATCTATCTATCTCATTATACTCGTATCTATCTATCTATCTATCTCATTATACTCGTATCTATCTATCTATCTATCTCATTATACTCGTATCTATCTATCTATCTATCTCATTATACACGTATCTATCTATCTATCTATCTCATTATACTCGTATCTATCTATCTATCTATCTCATTATACGTATCTATCTATCTATCTATCTCATTATACTCGTATCTATCTATCTATCTCATTATACTCGTATCTATCTATCTATCTCATTATACTCGTATCTATCTATCTATCTATCTCATTATACTCGTATCTATCTATCTATCTATCTCATTATACTCGTATCTATCTATCTATCTATCTCATTATACTCGTATCTATCTATCTATCTATCTCATATATCTATCTATCTATCTATCTATCCATTATACTCGTATCTATCTATCTATCTATCTCATTATACGTATCTATCTATCTATCTATCTCATTATACTCGTATCTATCTATCTATCTATCTATCTCATTATACTCGTATCTATCTATCTATCTATATCTATCTCATTATACTCGTATCTATCTATCTATCTATCTATCTCATTATACTCGTATCTATCTATCTATCTATCTATCTCATTATACTCGTATCTATCTATCTATCTATCTATCTCATTATACTCGTATCTATCTATCTATCTATCTATCTCATTATACTCGTATCTATCTATCTATCTATCTATCTCATTATACTCGTATCTATCTATCTATCTATCTATCTCATTATACTCGTATCTATCTATCTATCTATCTATCTCATTATACTCGTATCTATCTATCTATCTATCTATCTCATTATACGTATCTATCTATCTATCTATCTATCAAACAAACAAATACTTACACAACGTCCAACCTCGTCACTTTTATAGATATAGATGTTAGTCTGTTTGAGTATTGTTTCCATAAGAAAAGGCGAAATTAGGAAAAAACCGGGGCGTAAATTAATATTTTGGTAGTATTGGATGGCAGTGCTCTTGGGAATTTTCCTTCTGAATAAATTGCTTACTCTTTTTGTAGCATTTTTTAAATCGAAACCGTGGTCGAATTTATTTCTGTGAATCACTAATGAATTCATTAGATTATTATTAGTGATGCCTTCCTCTGTTTTCATGTATACTTTTTTTTTTTTTAGATTTCCACTTGTTTCTCCGATATACATTGAGGAACAATTTTGGCAAAATAACTATCCAAAACAATTTATCCCATCTAAAAATCACACAAATAGTAACTACCTTGAAAACTATTATAGGCATTGTCAAAACCCCAAAAACATCTGAACAAGCAGCTATATGCAAAATAAATTGCCAAAATTGTCCCTCAATTTTACATCAGAGAAACAAGAAAAAATCTAAAAAAATGTATGTATGAATACAGAAGAGACATCACTAATAATAATCTAATGAATGCATAAGTGATTCACGGAAATAAATTCAACCACAATGTTGATTTAAAAATGCCACACTAATAAAAGGAGTAAACAATTTATTCAGGAGAAAAATTGTTGAGATTGCTGCCATTCAGTACTACCAAAATATCAATTTACGCCCCAGTTTTTCCCAATATCACCTTTTTTTATGGAAACGATACTCAAACAGACTAATATACATACTAAAGCATCCAAGAAAAACGGTTAAATTCCCGTCATTTTAGCATCTTGTAACATTGCACTACACATGAAGGAATTCTAAAATGAAAAATTTTTTGTTAATCTTATTGAATGATTTGTGAGTGTTTTTTTATAGTTCCCAACACTGTTTGCTGATTGATACATATATATATATATATATATATATATAATGTCTCAACCACAGTGTCTCAGCACTTTAATGTGCCGTGAAATATTGTTACGGTGTACATACACACACACACAGGTTTTTGGAATTTACCTTCCTACTCTTTCACTTCGGATTAAAGAAAAACAAAAAATATATATATATATATATATATATATATATATATATATATATATTACTACTTCCACACTCACATACACACACACACACACACACACACACACACACACACACATATATATATATATTACTACTTCCACACTCTCACACACACACACGTGTGTGTGTATGTGATTGCGGAAGTAGTATTTGAATAAACAACTATTAAACTTTATTTTCTAATAATTTCAGACTAAATAATCTGCAGAAATTGTTGAATAGAAACCTTGAAATATACTAATTTCATATTTGTCGGTACCATCAACTTCAGAAATGACTAGTATAGACCATGATGTCAGTTTTATGTACTTCTGTTTATCTGATATATATATATATATATATATATATATATATATATATATATAGTGGCTAGACAATTCCCTGTTGCAGACTTCTGTTCAAGCACATTAGTGGACCTTGGTTTCAGTTTTTATCATATTATTGGTATCTGTTTATATTAACGCATATAACAATTATTTTTGTTCTTTTATAAGACCATACTCAAAAGTTTGTTTTTTATATACACTATGATTGCCAGTTAATATGAACTAACCTGTCTGCTAGGATGGCTGATTAATCCCTTTTGCAGGTGCATTTCATGCATATTCAACCCCCTGGGCCAAGCTGCAATTTATACTGCCATTATTGATACATGCCTATAGAGACTTATTTGCATGTGTGTATATATGTGATTGTGCATTTACGTAACATTGTGCTTGTATTTTGCATATAGCAAAACATGCAGACCATATTTCTTTTAGTAAAGATATTTTTTGTTTATTTTTTTTCTTGTTTGATCAATAGAATTGTTTAGCTTCAGTCTGCAAATGAATTAACAACAAACATTTTTCAGTTAAAATGTTTGTGTCCGTCAGTATTTTTGTAATCGCTAATTGATTGCGAAACAACGGAAAAAGACTTTTTACTTGAGTAATTATAAATTAGTTTAAAGTGGTTGTGACTAATTATCTTAGCTAAATCATAGATACAAAAAAACAAAGGAAGACTTGAAACCTTTCTTCCTGAGACATTTTAGAAGGACAAATGACGAATGTAAACAGAATGATTTAAGTTGAAATGATCAGAAACATTTTTGGTGAAAAAAAGTTTTTTTTGTTCATTTCTTCCCAAGTAAGGCAAGAAAGCCAATAAGATACAAGAGGTTACTGAGTGTGAAACAATGAGAAGAAAGAGATATATTAAAGAACGAGAACAATGAAAGATGAGAAATCAAATAGATAACAATTGACAATGCACTTAAGTTTTTGAAAAACTGTTGTGGAGTAGTTTTTTGCACTGAAGGTTATAATCGTGCTATGTCAGTTGCTAATCAACTTAATGCACTCAAAATGTTAGGAACTTGGTAATCTTCTACTGTAGGCTGACTCCTTAGTATTCAGCTAACTGCCGACTAATATCAACTGCCTAGTAGTTCTACTGAACTCCAATAGAACTCTAAAGAATTCCTATGAACTTCTCAAGAACTCCTAAGAACTTCAGTATTTAGTCGCCTTCCCACTTAAGGCAAAATGAGGCACAAGGCCTTTTTAATGTGGGTCTTCCAGGCCATATAGCCCGGCCAAAAATATCTGTCTATTGTTTCCTAGTCGTGACTCTACCCTTCGGCGGAGCCACAACTGGGTTAATGCTCTCTACCCGAAGGCAGAGAGCTGAGAGTGACAATGGCAGTTATTGGTTTGCAACTACTAGGGGTTTACTAAGCTTAGCTTAGATATGGTACAAGGCTGAAAGTAAGGGACACCCAGTGAAGATCAAACTCACTATTCAACTGTAATGATTCTTGCAAGACAAGCTTGCTAACCATTGCACCACCTTGAGGTGCCCAACTCCTAAGAACTTCTCCTGTTAACGTCCTGTTAACTCTTATTAATATAGGTATGAGAGTTCATTATCTGAGGAATAGGTGTGTTTCATCATAACAAAAACAAAGTTGGGTGGAAAGCATGGCAGCCAGAAGGGAGTTCCACATGCAAGAAGTGTGAGAAAAGAAACTCTTAGCATGAAACTTACGATTAGAAATTTCCCAGTAACTTTTTGTACATAAACTGATTCAGCCAACATTATTTGTTTTCATTCCTGACCACTGACAATCCCTTTCTTCCAGCTTTCAATGCATTTCTATAGGAGAATAGTATCCCGCACATTCCTATACCAAAAGTATTTGTAAATGTAAAATCAATTTCAATGTAATTTTATTTTTTGCTTGTTTGTTTGTTTCGAGGTTTAACGACCGATCAATCCTTATGGGATCATTTAAGGTCATAACCAATGATTTTTGGGTAAGGTTATTTTATTTTTACAACATTTTACTTTTCGAGTATCAAGATTCATTGGGAGTTGTTTTTAAGAGCAAGGTCCCCAAGTCCTACCCTTGTTATTTAACCCATAACTTGAGGGAAGGGATGGATTAATACCTTTCCCAAGGCCAGTGCTTAAGCGAATGTAGGGTATTCAACTGGAATTCAAACTCAGCTCACCGATTTCTCTTTCCGAGCCGATATCCACTGCACCACAACGCACATCCGTCACTAAACGCTTACAGCACCTGGTATTCTCAAGCGGTCACCCATCTAAATACTGACCAGGCTCAACGTTGCTTAACTTTGGTGATCGAGCAAGAACTGGTGTATTCAACGTGATATGGCCGTAAGCCTTGTAATTCTATATTTTTATCATGTATTTCTGTATGAAAATCATTTTTAATGCAATCTTATCATAAAATTATTTTCAATGCAATCCTTTCTTAAAATAATTTGCAATGCAATCCTTTATTCAAATCATTTTTAATTGAGACCTGTCTTAGAATCATTTTCAATGAAATTATTTCTTAAAATCATTTCCGAGCAATTCTGTCTTAAAATTAATTCCAACACAATGCTGTCTTAAAATCATTTCTGATTGATACCTGTCTTAAAATCATTCTCAACTGAGTCCTGTTTTAAGATCATTCCCGACTGATCCTTGTCTTGAGACCATTCCCGATTGATCCTTGTTTTGAGACCATTCCCGATTGATCCTTGTCTTAAGACCCTTCCCGATTGATCCTTGTCTTAAGACCCTTCCCGATTGATCCTTGTCTTGAGACCCTTCCCGATTGATCCTTGTCTTGAGACCCTTCCCGATTGATCCTTGTCTTGAGACCATTCCCGATTGATCCTTGTCTTGAGACCATTCCCGATTGATCCTTGTCTTGAGACCCTTCCCGATTGATCCTTGTCTTGAGACCATTCCCGATTGATCCTTGTCTTGAGACCATTTCCTATGCTGTCCTGTAGCAAATTTATTTCTGATACTATTCCATGGTAAAAATTTCCAATGCATCCCAACACTAAAATGATGCTTGATGCAACAAAACTTATTTATGTACGTGACTTGAGTTTGCAAGTCAGCTGTGAAAGTGTTGTCTTAGAATTTAAAAATGATGAAAGAGACGTGATAAAAATGATTAATCAGAAGATATTTCCATAAATCATATGTAATAATATTCCTTAAAGGTCATAGTTGTAATTTTGCTAACATAATACCTTTTAAACATTCTAGCATTCATAATGATGCAATTTGCAGTCAAATATATAATTTAATAACAACATTAATGCTCACCCCAGTAATAAAGATCTTATTTTGGAAAACTTTGATTGTGTATTTATTAAAAAATAATTATCTAAATGATATTAGCATTGAAAGAAAAAATGTGTGTGTGTAAAAAAGTGGTCATTCTAATCTGGAAGAATGATTGCTAAAAACATTCCCTCTCCACATTTACAGACAAAACGTACATATTCATGTTGCGATTTTCATCTAACCAATAAAATAAACTACTTCTCGACTTTATCTGCCATATTTTTTTTTTTTGAGAACACTTTGGTTGGGCAGAGAATTTTTCATCACCTCATCACACACACAAAATTTAGTAATGAAATACAAATAAGAAAATCTTTGTTTACATTAATGGTGATAAAATGTGATGATTTGAGCAATTTTTTTTATGAAAAAAAAAAGTGAAGGCTTTAATAATGGAAACAGCTCATCTCAGATATCCTGAAAATTTAAAGATTAAATCCTGAAGCATTGTTGTATCTTTATTTTAGGTTAGTTAACTTCACATCTAATGTTTTTTTACCTTTTTTCTTTTTCTTTACTGTCTTTGAATTTTTTTCCTCTTATTTCTTCAATTCTTTTCTCGTTTTTTTTCTTCCTTAAAGGATTCACTAATTTGTCTCTTCTGCTTCTCTCCACCCCCCCCTAAAAAATATGTCTAGGCAATAAAATAAAACCCTGACTTTAATCAAAGAAGCCAATAAATAAGAGAGACAAAAGAAACTTGAAAAGTGTACATGAACAGCTGCGGGGTTGATGGGTGGATCAAACAGTCAAAATGTCTGACAGTAGAGGGAGTTTGGGCTGGCCATTCATGTAGACATCAACCCATTGGTAGGTTTTCTTTGAATTTGATTGGCCTGAGAAATTTGGAGGAATTCCTTTTTTTCTTTTTTTTTTTAAACCCTTCCTGTTTTGGATAACACAAGATTATCAACATTGTTAGCACCAGCTTTCTTTCTGTTTTCTTGACCAACATTCCTGTCAACAGATCTGGGATGATGCAAGGGTTTTGAGGAAAGATCCGGGTGAGTTTAGTGTACTTGTTTGTGAGTTTGTAAACTTTGGCAGCACGTGTGGCATTCCATCTTAGGATGTATTTTGACTTTCCCTAACACAATTGGAGGCTTCCATGAGAGTTGGTTGAATCATATAATTGTTAATACTACCTAACATGTTTTAGAACTGGAAGCTGGAATAACTTTTTCTTCTTCAGAACTGATCGGCATTAAGATCTGAAACTGATCTAATCTGCATCTAGATATTCAGTCAGTTAAGTGCCATACGTGATACATGCTTTGGCTGATCATGTCTCGAAAGAGACATAACTGATTGGGCAGAAGATTATTCCGCAGTAGGTTGCCATTACTTTCTGCAGTAGACTGGTTGCCAGCCAAGGCTATAGAACCCACTCTGTCTTGTTATTTAACCAATAACTGGAGGGAAGAGACAGATTAATACCTTTCTGTTATGAGAACTACCCTTTTTGGACTATAATGAACTCTTCCTATTATTATGAATATCGGGAGAATATGCCTCTCGGGTGGAGTTGAGTTGGGTTGAGTGACTCCGGTCTAATACTTTGCAGTCAAACTGACATGTAACACTCTGATATATATTTTCCATTTAATATATATATATGTTTCACTAATTCTTGAGTTTCAGTTTTCTTCCAGACCTATTCTGGGTCCACAACATTTTCCCAAGATTTGCTAAGTGAATGCAAGGAATTCAACTGGAGCTAGATATTAATAATTTAGAATTGGTTGAATTATGTAATTGTTCATAGAAATAATTTACTTTCTCTACTTCAGAACTGATCATTGATAAGATATGAAACTGATCTAATCACACCTGGGTTTTAATAATCCAGAATTGGCTGAACCATGTAATTGTTCATAGGAATAATTTACTGATATGAAACTGATTGAATCTTCATCTAGATCTTTGTCATCTATAGTTAGCTGAATCAGGTAGTTGCTCATATTAGTTAAATTATTACAAATTATGATTGCAGAGTAATTTAATTTTTTTAATTTGAACTGATTTCTGATAAAATCTGTTTTAAAATCATTTCTAATTGAGCCCTGTTTTAAAATAATTTCTAATTGAGCCCTGTTTTAAAATAATTTCTAATTGAGCCCTGTTTTAAAATAATTTCTAATTGAGCCCTGTTTTAAAATCATTTCTAATTGAGCTCTGTTTTAAAATCATTTCTAATTGAGCCCTGTTTTAAAATCATTTCTAATTGAGCTCTGTTTTAAAATCATTTCTAATTGAGCCCTGTTTTAAAAGCATTTCTAAATGAGCCCTGTTTTAAAAGCATTTCTAATTAAGCCCTGTTTTAAAATCATTTCTAATTGAGCCCTGTTTTAAAATCATTTCTAATTGAGCCCTGTTTTAAAATCATTTCTAATTGAGCCCTGTTTTAAAATCATTTCTAATTGAGCCCTGTCTTAAAGCCATTTCTAATTGAGCCCTGTCTTAAAGCCATTTCTAATTGAGCCCTGTCTTAAAGCCATTTCTAATTGAGTCCTGTCTTAAAGCCATTTCCAGTCCTGTTTAGGATGTGGTTGCCAGCTTTCTCTTTTCACTTTCCCTTATTTTTTTTTCAATTGGAGTAGATAGACTGAACTATCGCCCGGTTCACAGCTGTTCAATAGACGTGGGTGAAGTGTGAGCCAGGCGAGAGTTCAGTCTATCTACTCCACCCACGTCTATTGAACAGGTGAAGAGGCTCATCCCTTGTTTCCTGTTTAGGATGTGGTTTCCAGCTTTCTCTTTTCCAATCTTTTCACTTTTCCTTTTTTTTTTTTCAATTGGAGTAGATAGACTGAACTATCGCCTGGTTCACACTCCACCCACGTCTATTGAACAGGTATAGAGGCTCATCCCTTGTTCCCTGTTTAGGATTTGGTTTCTGGCTTTCTCTTTTCCAATCTTTTCACTCTTACATAGCCCCCTGCACACCAGTGGCCTTACCGCCTTGCCCAAGGTTATATGATTAAAAAAAAGTTGAGTCCTGTCTTAAAGCCATTTCCAACTGAGTCCTGTCTTAAAGCCATTTCCAACTGAGTCCTGTCTTAAAGCCATTTCCAACTGAGTCCTGTCTTAAAGCCATTTCCAACCGAGTCCTGTCTTAAAGCCATTTCCAACCGAGTCCTGTCTTAAAGCCATTTCCAACCGAGTCCTGTCTCAAAGCCATTTCCAACCGAGTCCTGTCTCAAAGCCATTTCCAACCGAGTCCTGTCTCAAAGCCATTTCCAACCGAGTCCTGTCTCAAAGCCATTTCCAACCGAGTCCTGTCTCAAAGCCATTTCCAACCGAGTCCTGTCTCAAAGCCATTTCCAACCGAGTCCTGTCTCAAAGCCATTTCCAACCGAGTCCTGTCTCAAAGCCATTTCCAACCGAGTCCTGTCTCAAAGCCATTTCCAACCGAGTCCTGTCTCAAAGCCATTTCCAACCGAGTCCTGTCTCAAAGCCATTTCCAACCGAGTCCTGTCTCAAAGCCATTTCCAACCGAGTCCTGTCTCAAAGCCATTTCCAACCGAGTCCTGTCTCAAAGCCATTTCCAACCGAGTCCTGTCTCAAAGCCATTTCCAACCGAGTCCTGTCTTAAAAATCAAAAACTATTAAAACAGAAACTTTCTAGAGATGAGTCAACTTGTATTAAGACTTTTCTTAGTTTGTAGAATGATTATCACCTTGTGAAGGTTTAACACAGTTTTAATTTTGAGACTAACCTGAGTCTTGTTATATATATGGAGAATCTATGACAAAATCATAGATTTTTTTCATGGGTTGTTTCATCCTTTAGGACTTCATCAGGGTGAAGTGATGTTTATATTGATATGTTTTCATATGTGCATGAAAAATTGGGATGCTGAAATATTACATTCAGTTTTTTTAGATATGTATTTGTTTTTCATTTGGTGTTCAGCTGGTTATACAACCTTGGTTTTAACCTTTCGAGGACATCCATCATTTTATATTAATTGATTCTTCAATGTTTTTTTGAACACATAACTTGGTTTAAAATAAGGCAGAAGTAAATGTCTGGATGTAAACACCTCAGAAAATATATTTTAGGATCATACAAACCTGGATGAAACTGTTTACAATTCATGACCAGCTCCTCCCTCTGTCTAGGAAGGTCCCAAGTAAAACTGCTTAATATAACATCTATCAGCTAAGTGATAAATTTTGTATTTTTATCAATCCCTGTTTTAACTACCCACACCACTTTCGTCAAAATTCTAACGGTCAATCCAAGAGACTTATTCCCTTATTACTATCCCCCACCAACATCCCACAAACAACTGACCAAATATAAGAAAAGAGGTTTTCCATTCCTGTCCACACCGCCTGATGAGACATTGTAGTTTCACTGTTGAAACAAATGTACTATTTGTAGTGGATATATAAAAAAAAAAATTATGTTCATGTTCTAAAATATAATTTATAATAAATATTCACAGCTTTATATATTATATATCGAGCACTGTTTTAAATTAATGTTTTGGACGTTGTAAAAATTCTTTCTTCATTCTGTATTCACTTGGAGATATATATATATATATATATATATATATTGTGTGTGTGTGTGTGTACGTGTGTACAAATACACTCTAGCTGATTTTATTTCTTTTTGTTTTTTGTTATGTTTTTATCAATTTTGTTATTAAATATCCCAGATTGTGATAACGGAAGATCTACCAAAATGGTTTTGTTAGTGTTGGTGAGTAGAACAATATATTTTGAAAAATTGTTCTTGATTGCATAAAAATTTGATAGATTTTTTTTTCTAAGTTTCTTATTTTGTCATAAATTTTACTAAAATATTTATTGATATATAATAGATATATAATAATTTTCATATATATATATATATATATATATATATATATATATATATATCCAAATGAAGAAAAACGAAGAATAAATTTGCAAGCATTCAAAACAGTAATTTAAAACAGTGCTCAGTATAAAAATCGACTACCAAATATTGATGATCAATTATTACATGAGAACATGTGAAAAACTACTACAAAATTGTACATTTTGTTTTGACATTGAAAGAGCAATGTCTCATCAGGTAGTTAACAATGATAGTTGCTCGAGTGTAATGAAAGCTTTAAAACTAATCCATGGTCCTGGAGCTCAGACTCAGCGTAAAGAATATTTGTGTGAAGTTTGGTGAGAATGGAATAAAAATTGTGGATTTGTATAAAGGACATACAGACAGATAAAAAGACACACATAAACATCTTGCCTTTTATGTATGTGTATATATATATATTATTGATTTTCTGCACTATTGTAAGAACTGCAACCTTGAAACTTCTGAATATCATTTCTCATGTCTTTGTCTATAAGTGTATCAAATTTGATTAAAATCGAACCACTCCTTCTATAACCAGATTTTTTCGATTATCAATTTTCGATATTTATCGGGGGTACCTCGACACAAAACCTAGCTAAGAACACTTGCAAACGCTTATAGTACAACTGTGCACATTTTCAAGAAAATTGGTTCAGCCATTTCGGAGTCTATAGGTAATGGATATACACACACACACACACACACACACACACAAAGTTCCATCTATAGATAAGTTTAGATAGATTGGTCTGGATAGTATCCACTGAACTAAATATTTTGTCTATTTAATATTTTTTATTAATTAAATAAATTTTTTGGTTTATCCACTCCATTTTACGAATTTAACATAATTTCATATATATATGTATATATTGTAGTGGGTAGGGTTCACCTAGATTGAATGGTATGCTTCTTTTGTGTAAAATGGTTTAGTGTTGTCTGTATAATTATAGACTCTTTTTTTTATTTGCAGTCAAGGGTATGGTCTGAATTGTATGCATCTTTGTGTAAAATAGTTGATTTTGTCAGTATTGTTCATAGATGACTAGCATACTACCAGTCAAAAATGTCAGAATGATTTATTTATCAGTTGGCAGTTCTGCTAAGGATCAGAGAATCTGTGCCCTTTTACTTAGAATCAAAATGTCACTTCCTGGCACTTCTGCTCTTGTGTTCTCTGTGAACAGTGTTATGTTATTTACACTCCAACTATTGTCCTCATCTTTGTTGTTGTTATCACGATATTTTAGCTGTTGTGCCCTCAAGTGTATCAAGATCAAGATAACATTCATGGGAATTCTGAACTGAATAATTTATTTAATCTGCGTGAGTAAACTGTTTCTGTTCTACTTATTACTATGGCATAGTTACTGCTTCTTATAAGTCCAAATACTCACTACCCTACCCAGGGATTGAATACACTATTACTCTGTTAAGAATTTTTTAAAATTATTTTTTTAAGGTTGAAACACAATTAAAAAAGAATTTTAAAAAATTCTTTTTTTAATCATGTTTCAACCTTTGCCCCCACCCACATCTAATATATCTCCATGAATTAACTTTGCTGTACCTTTTGAAGAAGTGTTGACTAAAAGGATCCTAAAGGTTAAGGAACAAAATGCCATCCTGCCTATTGAAATCACTACTGGCCATAATCATTAGGTCACTCCAGTTTTTTTTAAAAGAAATGATGTATTTCATACTATTTTTAGTATTTATTGCCAAATGGAAATAGAATGGTTCTTTTGTTATTATTACTTTGCAAAATTTTACAAGGCAAGAAAGCAAAGATGAACTCGTCTGAATCACCCTAAATTTTCTTTATTCTTTCATTGATGAAACTGCAATATAGGTAATTTTTAAATATTTATAAATTCGTTTGATGCACATGTTATTGTGCAATATTAACAAAAGAACCATTCTATTTTCATTTACTTGGCAATAAATCCTAAAAAATTGCTTGAAATTTTTTTTTTTAATCATGTCGTCCCAAGCAAGGCATTTTACTGCCACTGTTGTGCAGGGGGTTACATAGGAGGAATGTTATGGAGAGAGAGAGAGAAGTTGCAGGGGGTGTCAGGAGGAGAGTAGGAGAGGGAAGAGAGTACTGATGAGAGTGGGGTGGTTGTAGAAAAGCATGGGAGAGAGGATGTAAGTTAGTGAGACAGGAGATGACTATTGACTTTACATTTAAATTCTTGGAAATACATCATTTTTTTAAAACACTGGGGTGATCTAATAATCATGGTCGGTAGTATATATATATATATACTAATTTTATGACAATCTTCAATAAACTTCTTATTACTGTTAAGAACTCATTCTTGAGTCACATACAGTCAGTCAGTCAGTTAAGTGCCATATGTGATACACTCTTTGCCGATCATGTCTTAAAAGAGACATGACTGACTGGGCAAAAGATTATCCCACAGTAGATTGCCATTGTTTTTTGTGGTAGACTGGTTGCGTGCCAAGGCTATAGATCCTAATCTGCCCTGTTATTTAACCCATAACTGGAGGGAAGAAATGGTTTAATACCTTTCTTATCAGTATTTGTGCATAAATGAATGCAAGGAATTCAAATGGAATTTGAACTTGACTTCCTAATTTCTTGTTCCGAACTGATAACCACTACACCACAATGCACATCCAAGTCAGATACAGCTTGCTTTAAAAACTCAGCAAGTGTTAGGTAGTCCTTACGACTGGATCTATTAAATACAAAGCATTTATTATTGATGGTAAGCATTTAGGATGCATGTTACTGATTTATTGCAGAAAAAATATCTATCTACATAGTACCTAGCTCAGTCTGGCACAAAACAAAATAAAAAGAGCCTTTCAAGCTATAATGTTTTGTTTGTCAAGAAAATTGATATTTAAACTGTTGTATTTTATCAGGTTTTCCATGCTGCCCATTATGCAATAGTCTCAGCCATGAGCCTGTATGATGTTTGTCTATCTCTCTCATTCTATTCATATCTATCTATCTATCAATCTATCTATCTATCTATCTATTAATCAATCTAATCATGTTCATTTATCTATCTATCTATCTCTTTTATATCTATCTCAGTTCATATCTATCTGTCTATTTTGGTCTGTTCATATCTATCTATCTATCTATCTATCTATCTCGGTCTGTTCATATCTATCTATCTATCAATCTATCTATCTATCTCGGTCTGTTCATATCTATCTATCTATCTATCTATCTATCTATCTCGGTCTGTTCATATCTATCTATCTATCTATCTATCTATCTATCTATCTCGGTCTGTTCATATCTATCTATCTATCTATCTATCTATCTCGGTCTGATCATATCTATCTATCTATCTATCTATCTATCTCGGTCTGTTCATATCTATCTATTTATCTTGGTCTGTTCATATCTATCTATCTATCTATCTATCTCGGTCTGTTCATATCTATCTATCTATCTATCTATATATCTATCTATCTATCTCGGTCTGTTCATATCTATCTATCTATCTCGGTCTGTTCATATCTATCTATCTATCTCGGTCTGTTCATATCTATCTATCTATCTCGGTCTGTTCATATCTATCTATCTATCTCGGTCTGTTCATATCTATCTATCTATCTCGGTCTGTTCATATCTATCTATCTATCTCGGTCTGTTCATATCTATCTATCTATCTCGGTCTGTTCATATCTATCTATCTATCTCGGTCTGTTCATATCTATCTATCTATCTCGGTCTGTTCATATCTATCTATCTATCTCGGTCTGTTCATATCTATCTATCTATCTCGGTCTGTTCATATCTATCTATCTATCTCGGTCTGTTCATATCTATCTATCTATCTCGGTCTGTTCATATCTATCTATCTATCTCGGTCTGTTCATATCTATCTATCTATCTCGGTCTGTTCATATCTATCTATCTATCTCGGTCTGTTCATATCTATCTATCTATCTCGGTCTGTTCATATCTATCTATCTATCTCGGTCTGTTCATATCTATCTATCTATCTCGGTCTGTTCATATCTATCTATCTATCTCGGTCTGTTCATATCTATCTATCTATCTCGGTCTGTTCATATCTATCTATCTATCAATCTCGGTCTGTTCATATCTATCTATCAATCTCGGTCTGTTCATATCTATCTATCAATCTCGGCCTGTTCATATCTATCTATCTATCTCGGCCTGTTCATATCTATCTCTCTCTCTCTCGGCCTGTTCATATCTATCTCTCTCTCTCTCGGCCTGTTCATATCTATCTATCTCTCTCACGGTCTGTTCATATCTATCTGTCTCTCTCTCAGTCTGTTCATATTTATCTCTCTCTCGGTCTGTTTGCATCTATCTATCTATCTAACTACCTCGGCCTGTTTGCATCTATCTATCTATCTAACTACCTCGGCCTGTTTGCATCTATCTATCTATCTAACCACCTCGGCCTGTTCACATCTAGCCATCTTTCTCTCTTGGTTGGTTTGTATGTATATATCTATCTATTTCGGTCTGTTTATATCTATTACTTTTTGAGTAAAAATGATTTGTCTTATGCTGTTAATGTAGACAATAATTTTTGGATGCTGTAAACTTGCTCTATCCAGTAGTGCTATTGTGCTCCCTGTATCTGTTTTAGCTTTATTTTTGGAGCATCCGTTGCATATTATCATTGGTACATGCTTTCATTCTCTTAAGCTCACTGTTGTTCTTTATTTTTTTTTGCTTTCTCTTTGATTCCCCCATTTTTTACACATAACCTTTCTTTCCTGTGGAACAATTTTCTTTAAGTTCTTTCTCTCTTACCCCACATTTATTTTGACATTTTTTTATTTCCCTGTTACAACATCAAACGCCGACATTTTCCCCCAAAAACCATGAAAAAATTCCATCTCAACTCTCAGCTGACTCGCACTTCCCCGCAAAACCCAAACCAAAACAAACTCTCAAAATTAAGTTTCCTCGAGCATTTCATCTTTTACTTGAAACAGACAATTCCATTTTTTTTTTATTTTTTAATGTCTTCCTCTATATATTTACCTAAGACAGAGTACACTTTCTTATACCCAATGCCATAAAACATGGGTGTATGTATAATATTAGAATAAATTATTCTGATCAAGGTCCAACCTATTTTTACCACATGAGAAATAATAAAAAATTGTTACAAAAATGTGTTTTCTCTATAGTATCTTGTCTTATTTAAAATCACTGCTGATTCGTTATATTGAAACCAGTCTTTTTGTCAGTCTGTAAACTAACCTGCATGCATGGTCTAGTCAAGTAAAACATTGCTGGAAATATCTTTTCTTCCTGGTTCCACAACCATTAACTCATGCTACTAGATTGGCACCTAGGTCCAACCCTCTTACTGTCAAAACATTTATCTGGTTGGGTGCTCCTACTATTCATCTTGAGGTTTGCAACAAAATCGAAAGCATGATCCACAATATAATCGATCCTGACTTGGCAGCTCGGCTTCAGTCACTTTCTCACCAATTTGATGTGGATTCTCTCTGTGTTTTTTACAGATATTTTCATTTGTCTATATTTCTGAGATGAGGTAGTATTTACAGTATTTACATTATTCGGACTATTGTCCTCATCTTTTTTGCCATTTGTACGACGTTTAATAATAGATCATTCTATTTGTCTATATTTCTGAGATGAGGTAGTATTTTCAGTATTTACATTATTCAGATTATTGTCCTCATCTTTGTTGCCATTTGTACGACATTTAATAATAGATCATTCTATTTGTCTATATTTCTGAGATGAGGTAGTATTTTCAGTATTTACATTATTCAGACTATTGTCCTCATCTTTGTTGCCATTTGTATGACGTTTAATAAGAGATCATTTTATTTTTCTATATTTTTGAGATGAGGTAGTATTTTCAATATTTACATTATTCAGATTATTGTCCTCATCTTTGTTGCCATTTGTACGATGTTTCAGTCATAGTACACTCCGGCCTTCTTCAGGTGATAGGAAGTTTGAACCAAACCCTTTATTACAATCACTGGGGTATATGCACGCCATTCCTTGCATAGTAGTGCCTTCTGGTAGTCATCAGTTATCTCCCTCTAACCGTGTAAGTTACTTGTTCACCACTGCTGTAGCCTGGTATTAAACTCACAAGTCTTTGGGTCAAGTCACAGAAGTAACCAATATATATCCACTGGGCCATGTGTTTGAATAATGTAAATACTGTAAGTATTTTTGTGGAAATTTCTCTGACGAGCTTTTATCCCTGGTTCCCCGGCCATAAATATTTCACCATGCCACTACAAGTGTGGCATCAGGGTCCAACCCTTGTACTATTGAAATAATTAAATGTAACCTTCTCTTCTACTTTAATAGTTTCTTTACTCGCACTTCTTGTTTTGGGAACTCTTATTTGTTTGCTTGCTACGCTCTTCAAAAGTTTAAATGCAATGTGAATTGTCGTCTTCTATCTTCTTGATTCCCAGTTTTCTCTTAATCTTTCTTCAGCATTCCCTCTACTATGTTTTTTCTCACATTGTAACCCCCTGCATGCCAGTGGTGATCCTTGGGGTGAAATGATTATAAAACATTAGTTGTTAGGTTGATGACTTTAATGATCTCGGATCATTTAATTTTATATCTAAATCTAAACTTATTTATAAATGGAACTTTGTGTGTGTGTCCATTATCTATAGACCCCAAAACGGCTGAACTGATTTTCTTGAAAATTTACAAAGTTGTACTACAAGCGTCTGCGAGTGTTCTTAGCTAGGTTTTCTGTTGAGGTACCCCCGATAAATATTGAAAATTGATAATCGAAAAAAAAGGTTATAGAAGGAGTGGTCCGATTTTAATCAAATTTGATACACTTATAGACAAAGACATAAGAAATGATATTCAGAAGTTTCAAGGTTGCAGTTCTTACAATAGTGAAGAAAATTGATAATATATATATATATATATATATATATATATATATATATATATAAAAGGCAAGATGTCTGTGTGTGTGTCTGTTTATCTGTCTGTATGACCTTTATACAAATCCACAATTTTTATTTGATTCTCACCAAACTTCACACAAATATTCTTTAGGCTCTGTTTAAGCTCCAGGACCATGGATTAGTTTTAAAGCTTTCATTACACCCGGGCTACACTGCTAGTATATATATATATATTAAACATATGCTGTTAAATATAAGAGACAATGAATGCCTATGTTTAATCATGAGCCATTCTAAACATCATATTTTGGCTTTAATTTCAGGTGAAAATAAAGACAAAAATTCTTCAACATTTAGATCATTTTTTATTAAGTTGGTTCTAAGGTAAATTTGTAATGTGGTTCTAGAACTGCATTACAAGTTTACAAACTGCATTTGCTATTTGGTTACTGTTATCGTTGCTTAGCAAAGTTTTATGTCAACACAAGATAAAATCGTCTTTGATGGTTGATGTTTTTATGTAACATCTGTGTAACCTCTCTGAAGATGGCTCATTTGAGCCTAAAATCTTAGAACCATCTTAATAAAAATTATTCTAATGTTGGAGAATTTTTGTCTTTATTTTCAACTGAAATTAAAGCCAAAATACAATGTTTAGAACGGCTCATGATTAAACATAATAGGCATTCATTGTCTCATATTTATAATAAAATATATAAAATGCATCACTTAATTAATAAATTCCTAAGCTTAATTAATAAAACAATAAATTTTAGGCAAAATTTGTGACTATATTCATCAACATAGTCTCCTCCTAGGGTGATACATTGATTCTAACACTTATCTAACAATTCAATGCATTTTTTAGAACAATTTGTCTTTAGCCTCAAAATATACCTCAGTTTCCAATATCACTTCTTCACTGGAGCCAAATCTCTTTCCCTGAAGCATTTGTAGTTGCTGGAGGCCAGATCTGGAAGAAAAGGCTGGATGCAGAAGCAATTCAAAGTGCAATTCATGTAGTTTTGCCATCGTTGCGATCGACTTGAGACACAGTGTTTTGTCTTGGTGAAAGATCAATTGTTCTAATGTATAATTTATAATAGATATTCATAGCTCTATTTTATATCGAGCACTGTTTTAAATTAATGTTTTGAATATATGTCAATGTTTTCTTGATCCTTATTCACTTGGACACACACACACACACACATATATATATATATATATATATATATATAGGGTGGACAAAAAGTCACATAGGAGTTTCAGTATTTAATACCTGATTTTTTTAGTTTACAAATTGTAATATTTTAATAAATTTTAGGAAAAAACGGTGTGAGATATATTTTCCATTGGTAAGAAAGATAAATCTGTTCTTTCTTAAGTATTTTCCATAAGAGCCCTTAATGTTTGTGGTTCCAGTGATTTAATTTTTGTTCTAATATTTTCAAGGTTTACAATTGTTTGGGACTTGTTAACATAAACTTTTCCTTAAGATAGACTAATTGGAAAAAGTTGGAGCTTTTAGATCTGGAGAACAAGATCTGAAAATGGAGAAATTAATTTTTTCTTAAAAATTTCACAATATGCGTTCACTGTTTAGTAGTGTTTTGCCATGTTTAAATTTCAGGGTATTCTTTATAAAAATCTGAAATACAAGACAAATTGAATAATTATTAAAAAAGTTATTAAATATTGAAAATCCTTTGTAACTTAGGGGTCCACACTATATATATATATATATATATATATATATATAATTATATGGTTATGTCAATTTTTCATTGCTACATGGAAATTTCTATGTTTCGAGATTAATTCTCATCATCAGGCAATGCTGGTGTGGTTGTGCAGACCATTTACACTTAAAATTATATATATATATGTGTGTGTGTGTGTTTGTGTGATAAACATATATTTGTTTGATTGCTCATAGTCCTCTTTGTGTATTAATATGCTGATATATTTACTTATTTGCCAATGGAGATGTTGTTTAGTAAACATATTGACAAACAACCCTTCCCTGACTTGAATGAAAACAAACAAAATGACCAAATATTTAGTTCTACAGGATGATTCACATCTTTCTTTCATTTTCATCATTTTTGTAGCATTCGAGACATCATTATTGATGAAAGGATGATTCATTAAATGTATACACTCTATATATATATATATATATATATATATATATATATATAATAATGCTTTTTGAAATTTTTGAATAAAATGTATAAAAAAGCTATTAATAAAAAAAATGGCAGCAACTTTTCAGTTATTTGTACAAACATTCAGAATAATGTTAATAATGAAAAGAGAAATGTTTGTATTAGCATACCTTTCTTTCCAAAGAGCTATTCATTTACTGAAATGGAAATATGATTTATGAACTATTTTTACTTATTTACTATGTATAATTGCATTTATATATCCATTGCTTCTATCATTTATAAATGTTTCTCTTATACACACATACACACACACATATATATTATTATTTCTTAAATGTTATATTTAGTGAATGCCCATATTTAAGAAGACACTCCGTTTATTTAATAAACTCTCAGTCAAGAGCTCTACTGGTTATAGAAGGAATGGTCCAATTTTAATCAAATTTGATACGCTCATAGACAAAGACATAAAAAACAATATTCAGAAGTTTCAAGGTTGCAGTTCTTACAATAGTGCAGAAAATCGATAATATATAAGGCAAGATGTTTGTGTGTGTGTCTGTTTATCTACCTGTATGTCTCTATTTTTTCAGCCCTTTTATTTTAGTTTTTGCTTTCGGGTTTGGCTCTAAGTAGGTATAATTGTAGTTCTTAGTCTTAGCCATGATACCATTTACTCAGAGGACTTATTTAACCTTCAAAATTCAGTTTACAATGAAAAAACTTATTTGATATCGATACCAGGAAATCAAAATTTGACTTACATCCATTCATTTTTCTACAGTTTTGTTTTAACTGGAAACAACTATTGCTTTTTAGTCTTTCATGCCAGCATCCAAAGATTCTGAGCTCCAGGACCATGGATTAGTTTTAAAGCTTTTATTACACCTGAGCGATGCCGGGCTATACTGCTAGTATATATATATATATATATACACAGTAAAAAGAACTTTCAGATATTGGAGGTCATCTTTATTAAATCAAAGCAACCTAAACTTAATAAAATCCCATTTCAATCTGGTCACAACACATTACATTGCATCTAGACATATTGGTTCTGTTACCATTTTGGTCTCTCACACGGTGTGACGTCATAGAACTGCATTACAAATTTATGAACTGCGTCTGCAATTCAGTGACTGTTATAGTCGCATAGCAATGTTTTATATCAACACAAGATAAAATCATCGCTGATGGTGGATGTTTTTATGCTAACGTCCTTGTAACCTCTCTGAAGATGGCTCATCTGAGCTGAAAGCTTAGAACCAACTTAATAAAAAATTATCCAAATGTTGGACAATTTTTGTTTTTATTTTCACCTGAAATTAAGGCCAAAATATGATGTTTAGAATGGCTCATGATTAAAAATGATAGACATTCATTATCTGTTATATTTAAGAAAATATGTTTAGAAAATATATATGAAGGTACACACATGTACATTGTGTATATATATATATATATATATATATACATACAATGTACATGTGTGTACCTTCATATATATATATATATAATTTCACAAAATGGTTACTTATCTCTGTTTAGGTTTTTGTAGATTTTACCTCTTATCAGGAGACAAAATCATTTTATTTCTACTTTCATATTTCCCATTATTTACTGACAAAAATTTGTTTTTTATTTTATTTTATTTTTTACAATATGGTTTACACTGTACAAAGCCCAGGGGGCTACTCAAATCCTTCTATATAAAATGATTAAAAAAAAAAACAGGGTCAGAAAGAAGGTGCTAGGATAAATGCATCCCAGACACGTTTGTCCCTGGATGATTGTGTCAGTCAGTTAAGTGCCATACGTGATACACGCTTGGGTGATCATGTCTTGAAAGAGACATGACTGACTGGGCAGAAGATTATCCCGCAGTAGGTTGCCATTGCTTTCTGCGGTAGACTAGTTGCCGAACCTAGGATATAGAACACAGTCCGTCCTGCTATTTAACCCATAACTGGAAGGAAGAGACGGATTAATACCTTTCCCAAGGGTATTTGCGCATAAGTGAATACAATGGATTCAACTGGAATTCGAACTCGATTGTGTACTGCAGATAATTTTTTAAAGCCTTTAACCCTCTAGGGCCATTCGTATCATATTTGATACAGTATGAAAACAAGCCTTGAAAGAAATATTTTCCTGAAAAATTTTTTAAGAGAAATATTTTATAAATTTCAAATGAAAGCAGTACTGACTGCTCAGTCAATGAATACCAAATGTTTTTTTTATAGGGAAATACCAAATGTTTCCTTATAGGGAAATACTGTATCAAATATGATATGAATGGCCCTAGAGGGTTAATTTCTTTTCATTTCTATCTATCTATCTATCTATCTATCTATCTATTTAACCATCTAGGGCCATTCGTATCATATTTGATACAGTATGAAAACAAGCCTTGAAAGAAATATTTTCCTGAAAAATTTTTTAAGAGAAATATTTTATAAATTTCAAATGAAAGCAGTACTGACTGCTCAGTCAATGAATACCAAATGTTTTTTTATAGGGAAATACCAAATGTTTCCTTATAGGGAAATACTGTATCAAATATGATACGAATGGCCCTAGAGGATTAAAGGCAGTTACTTTAAATCATTATCATCTATCTCAATTCCTGTTTTTTTTATTGTTCTCTTTCCTTCATAATGTTTTCTTTTTCTTATATTCTCTCACAGTTCGTAACCCTTTGTGTTTTTGTAGCTTTATTGCCTTATTTTGGGTAAAATGATAAAAAAATCAGTATCAGGAAAAAGGTACTAAGACAGTTTTGTGTACCTCAGATTATTTTTCAAAGCTTTTAAAGGCAATTACCATAAATTTTGAAAAAACACATAGGTAGAAATCACAAACTTTTAAAAAGACATTGGTTGGTTGTTTTGTTTTTATTGCATATCAACACCTCGGCGGGTCATTTATTTGCCAACTAAATAACGAAGAAAAGAGTGCTAGACTGCTCCGTGATGTCAGTTCTTCAGTACAGCTGTGAATGCTGGACAATATCATCGAAAATGAGGAAAAAACTGAAAGCGGCCAAAATGTGGTTCTACAGAAGGATGCTACGGATATCGTGGACTGAGCATACAAGCAACGATGAAGTGTTAGAAAAAATGGCAACAAAAAGGAAATTGATGCTGAGCATCAGGAAGAGACAACTGAAGTTCCTGGGACATGCAATGAGGAAGGAGAGCCTGGAGAACCTGATACTGACTGGTCAGATAGAAGGAAGGAGAGACAGAGGAAGGCAGCGGATAACATATCTGCAGAGTCTGATCAGGTGGATGACGGAACGGGGGTTGCCAGCAGCAACAGGAACAAACATACTAAGAGCCACAAGGGACAGGGAGACGTGGAGATCCATGATCGCCTACGTCTTGAAGGGACGGGGCACATAGAAGAAGAAGAAGAATTTTTTTTTTTCTTTCAACAATTTATTGCTGTTTTTATATAAGTTTTGTGTCTAGTAATACTTTTTTCTTTTCGAGTATCAAGATTCATTGGGAGTTGTTTTTAAGAGCAGGGTCCCCAAGTCCTACCCTTGTTATTTAACCCATAACTGGAGGGAAGTGATGGATTAATACCTTCCCAAGGGTACCAGTGCTTAAGCGAATGTAGGGTATTCAACTGGTATTCGAACTCGGCTCACTGATTTCTCTTTCCGAGCCGATATCCACTGTACAACAACACACATCTGTCACTAAACGCTTACAGCACCTGGTATTCCCAAGTGGTCACCCATCGAAGTACTGACCAGGCTCAACTTTGCTTAACTTTGGTGATCCAGCGAGAACAGGTGTATTCAACATGATATGGCCATAAACCCGCACATTCGTCACTAAATGCTTGCAGCCCTTGGTATTCCCAAATGGTCACCCATCTCAGTTCTGACCAGGCTCAACATTGCTTAACTTCAGTGATCAAGCAAGAACAGGTGTATTCAACGTGATATGGTCGTAAGCCCTTTAAAAAAAGGAATAAACATTAAAAAATATAAATTTATCTAAACTTATTTATAAATGGAACTTTGTCTATGTGTGTGTGTGTATCCATTACCTATAGACTCCGAAACTGCTAAACCAATTTTCTTGAAAATTTACACAGTTGTACTATAAGCGTCTGTGAGTGTTCTTAGCTAGGTTTGTGTCGAGGTACCCCTGATAAATATCGAAAATTGATAATCGAAAAAATCGGGTTATAGAAGGAGTGGTCCAATTTTTATCAAATTTGATACACTTAAAGACAAAGACATAAGAAATGATATTCAGAAGTTTCAAGGTTGCAGTTCTTACAATAGTGCAGAAAATCGATAATATATAAGGCAAGATGTTTGTGTGTGTGTCTGTTTATCTGCCTGTATGTCTGTATTTTTTCAGCCCTTTTATTTTAGTTTTTGCTTTCGGGTTTGGCTCTAAGTAGGTATAATTGTAGTTCTTAGTCTCAGCCATGATACCATTTACTCAGAGGACTTATTCAGCCTTCAAAATTCAGTTTACGACGAAAAAAACTTATTTGATATCGATACCAGGAAATCAAAATTTGACTTACATCCATTCATTTTTCTTTCAGTCTACGGTTTCGTTTTAACTGGAAACAACTATTGCTTTTTAGTGTTTCGTGCCAACGTCCAAAGAGTTGGAGCTCCAGGATCATGGATTAGTTTTAAAGCTTTCATTACACCTGAGCAACGCCGGGCTATACTGCTAGTTTTTGTTATAAATGCATTGACAGATTCGAAGTGTTTAAAAAATATTTAAAAAATTGAAAATTATTGTAGTTTTACAAATTAATCAAAAGTTATGATCGTTGTGAGCTATCCCTTTTAAGAAATTTATCTTGTTTTGTTTGGAGTATTATTTCATCTTTAGGGAGATTGTCAAGCAGTCACTGCCATATAACAAAACAGGTATCATATAAGGACCTCTAGTCATTACTTTGTTTCCAATAAAATTCCTGTTTCTCTCAGTTTTTGGAATATGTCCTTGACCATGCCAATATACCTTGGATCTCAGTGTACCAGTTTCCATCCTCTGTTAGAACACTTCCCATCTCAAATTTTTTTTTTTTTTTTAATCATATCACCCCGAGCAGGGCGGTAACACCACTGGTGTGCAGGGGGCTACGTAAGAGTGAAAAGATTGGAAAAGAGAAAGCCGGAAACCACATTGTAAACAGGAAACAAGGGATGAGCCTCTTCCCCAGTTCAGTAGACGTGGGTGGAGTGTAAACCAGGCGATAGTTTAGTCTATCTACTCCAATTGAAAAAAAAAAAAAGAGTAAAAGATTGGAAAAGAGTAAAAGATTTGAAAAGAGAAAGCCGGAAACCACATCGTAAACAGGAAACAAGGGATGAGCCTCTTCTCCTGTTCAGTAGACGTGGGTGGAGTGTAAACCAGGCGATAGTTTAGTCTATCTACTCCAATTGAAAAAAAAAAAAGAGTAAAAGATTGGAAAAGAGTAAAAGATTTGAAAAGAGAAAGCCGGAAACCACATCATAAACAGGAAACAAGGGATGAGCCTCTTCACCCTTTCAATAGACTAGGGTGGAGTGTAAACCAGGCAATAATCAATTATTTTTGTTCAATAAATGGTGATAAATAAAAAGGCATTACTTTTGTCTCAGTCTATAGACATTCAAAATAAAGAGTTTCTTTCAGAGGGCAACCGGTCATGGTCATCTTGACTAATGGGTACTAGGACAGATGGATACTATATTTATTGGTACCAGGATGTATGCATCCCTTGACAAATGCTTACCTAGATAGTTGCAAACCTCATAAAATTATATGTAGCCTTTTAAAGTAATTACCATAAATTAAACATAAAAGCATAGGTAGTAATCTCAACTTTTAAAAAAGGAATGAATGGAATAAAATAAAAATAAATAAGTTAATTTTTTTTTTATAAATGCTATGACTGATTCGAAGTGTTTAAAGAATATTTAAAAAATTGAATATTAATTGTAGTTTCACAAATTAATAAAAAATTATGAATGTTGTGAGCTATCCCTTTTAAGAAATTTATCTTGTTTTCAGGAGTGTCAGTTAAGTGTCATATGTGATACATGCTTGGGCAACCATGTCTTGAAAGAGACATGACTGACTGGGCAGAATATTATCCCGCAGTAGGTTGTCATTACTTTCTGCGGTAGATTGGTTGCTATCCAAGGCTACAGAACCCAATCTGTTCTATTATTTAACCCATAACTGGAGAGAAGAGATGGATTAATACCTTTTCCAAGGGTATTTGCACGTAAGGAATTCACTTGGAATTCTAACTCGGATTCCAGATTTCTCATTCTGAGTCAATAGCCACTGCACCACAATGCACGTTCAGGAGAGTACTTATCTAATATCACCATTACTCTTATTTGCAGTTTTTATTTTTGATAACAGAAATGTTGCGTTAACTGTCTTTTTGCTTTTTAGAGTAATTAAAAGTTGGTTTGCAATTAGCAACTCTTGAGAAAATATTATAACTTCAAATAATTATGCAACTGGTGTGGAAGTTTTTTTATAATCATTTCACCCCAAGCAAGGCATTCCACTGCCACTGTTGCACAAGGGGTTACATAGGGGAAGTGATGAGAAAGAGTGGTTAGTTGTAGGAAATGTCAGAAGGAGGGTAATAGACGGATGAGGATACCGAGGATGGAGGTGGAGTAGATGAGAAAAGAGCTTGAGCAAATGGATGCGAGTTAGTGAGATAGGAGATGTCTATTGACCTTACATTTGAATTTCTGGAGATTGTAGCTGTCAGGGAAGTAAGAGGATTGAAACAAAAAGAAAACTGATAGTTGACATCAGGAAAAAGACACAAGTTCAGCGCTCTATATGGCCGGTCTAAACTCACGGCCGACGAAAGAATGGTTTCTTTTTCACTTTTTTAATACTTTCCTTATTTTTTGAAAGGCATCTTAATCTATTATTTTTATTTTTTTTATTTTACTTTTTATAATCATTTCACCCCAAGAAAGGCATTCCACTGCCACTATTGTGCAGGGGGTTACTTAGGGGAAAGTGGTGAGAAAGAGTGGTTAGTTATAGGAAATGTCAGAAGGAGAGTGATAGATATCAGAGGATACAGAGGACAAGGGTTGGGTAGATGGGAAGAGTGTTTGAGAGAATGGATGCGAGTTAGTGTGCTAGGAGGTGACTATTGACCTTACATTTAAACTCCTGGAGATTGTAGCTGTCGGGGAAGCAAGTATGTGGAAGGGAATTCCGCAGGCGGGAAGTGCGAGGAAAGAAGCTGTTGGAGTAGAAATTGCAGTTACATTTTATCTGTTTCACTGTAAAAGGGTGGGACGTAGTTGCTAATCTAGTATCTCGTGCAAATTCGTGCCTAGGGGGCACCAGTTATCTAAGGATCCAAATATTTGGTCTACAATTGATCATTCAGCCAGGAAAGGTTGGCAAAGGAACAAGCACTAATGAGAGCTACCAGGGATAAGAAGTTGAGGAGAGCCATGGTTGCCCACATCCTGCAGGAATATAGCATGTAGAATATTTTGAACTGTGTTTCTATATTTGGTAAGCTAAAGTCTAATCCTTGCTTTGTAAAAACCATACCTGATTATTGTCAAAGTTTGTAAGTGTGAGATCTTTCTTCACACATCATAAACATGAGCTTAAGTCACTGATGCCTCCTCAACAGGTGTTTACCCGTGCAACCAGACTGGCAATTGGGTCCCACCCATTCACAGTCAGGTTAGCCAAATGCAGACAGCAATTCTACTCCTGCAGCTTCCTCTCTCGCACTTCCCGCCTGTGGAACTCACTCCTGTATTCTTGCTTTCCTACAACCTCCAGAAATTTAAATGCAAAGTTAATACTCATCTACTAACCACTGGACTCTAGCTCTCTCTCCTCCCCTGTATAACCTTCACTTTCTCTCCGCCTATGTATCTGTCATTGCACCTGCTTTCTCAGCTTTCTATTGTTCCTT
Source organism: Ascarosepion bandense (assembly GCA_037127315.1). NCBI lineage: Eukaryota > Metazoa > Mollusca > Cephalopoda > Sepiida > Sepiidae > Ascarosepion > Ascarosepion bandense. Next base: position 4,340,135 of record JBBBDQ010001775.1, read on the forward strand.
TCTAACTAGTTTGTACTCCTCACTCTTTTCTAATTAATCTTTTTACATTTATGTAACCCCCTGCACATCAGTGGAGTTTCTGCCTTGCTAGGGGGTGAAATGATTAAAAAAAAAAAAACATTTTTCAAAATCTGTTGTATTACCACAGGTTGATAGCCTGAGCTGAGTCACTGGGCTTTAACTGAGTGTTAACACTCCTCCCCATCTTCCACTACCATGCAATAACAATCAAGGGAAATCAATCTTTGTCAGGCTATTTGACATATCACTTTCATCTTCCTAATACTTAGAGATTTGTCCTTCCTTTTATTTTGGAAGGGATGTACATTGGAGAAAAGGTTATCAGGGTTGGTAGAGGGTGGTGGGGAGTTTGGTGGGGATGCAGCACAGACACAGGCTGAAAGATAGACTGAGAGTGGTAGTTGGACAAAGTAATAAAAAGGCAAGACACCAAATAACAACCTCTACCCACCCATCCAGAGACTACCTACATTATCCACCTAAGGCCCATCAAACAATTCCTTCCCTTACCATCTCAGCATTTTTAGGCCCCTCCTTTGCAGACAGTTCCAAAGTCTACCAAAGTAAATAAAACCCCCATTTTTAATCTTGAATTTTTCTAAACAGTAGATGTGTTCCTTAAGAGCCTTTTGAACAACTTCAGGGAATATAAAATCTGTAAAAATAAAAAAAATGGTTAGTTTGTTTGTTATAAAATATGATCCCCACTGAGGATTGAACACATAGAAAGTAGAAATGATTAGTTCAACCATTATTCCAGAAAAAATGCCCTAACAGTTTCAAAATGATGTTCCAGATGAAAATATTTTTGTAGGTAGAGAAATTTTTTTTCCTGTTTCTTGTTTATCTATGAATCTGTCTCAGTTCATATCTATCTATCTATCTATCTATCTATCTATCTATCTATCTATCTATCTATCTATCTATCTATCTCATCCTGTTCATTATCTATCTATCTATCTATCTATCTATCTATCTATCTATCACTGTCTGTTGATTATCTATCTATCTCATCCTGTTCATTATCTATCTATCTATCTATCTATCTCATCCTGTTCATTATCTATCTATCTATCTCATCCTGTTCATTATCTATCTATCACTGTCTGTTGATTATCTATCTATCTATCTATCTATCTATCTATCTATCTATCTATCACTGTCTGTTGATTATCTATCTATCTATCTATCTATCTATCTATCTATCTATCTATCTATCTATCTATCACTGTCTGTTGAATTATCTATCTATCTATCTATCTATCTATCTATCTATCTATCTACATAAGAAAAATTAAGGCAGACATGTTATTTTGTGGTAAATCGGAAGTATGGGCCTATTTCAGGCGAACCATCATCAGCTTCCGTCTTTATTTAGAGAGTTATCCTACTACTGTATGTACAGGATAAAAAAATTTGGAAAAATTTCAATATTTAAACAATTTTAGTGGGGGCTCAGTTTCTCATACGACGTTATATTAAATCGATCCTCCATTTTGGAACCACTCAAGTTGGGGTTGCTTTGTTTTGTTTTTCTTTGGGATGAGGTGTTGCTCTTGTTTTTGTCTTTTTTATGTTTTCTTCAGTTCTTACAATGACATCTTTCTCGGAAACCCCAACAATGGCTTTATTCAAAAATTTTGCAAAGGATTCAGTTTTTGAATATGAGCAGGCAAAAAAGTTAATTGCATAGAATCGATTTACTATAAAGGTTGTATGAAAAACTGAGCCCCCACCTAAAATTGTTGAAATATTGAATTTTTTCCAAATTTTCTTTGTCAATAGGAAAGTTTAGGGTTTAATCAATAAGTTGCACATAAAAAAGTAAAAAAAAAATTGATAACTAAGAAATTTACAGGTGGTGGTAATGCGGTAACGGATAGTGGTTTCAAACTGGAGGGATTTATTTACTATAATGTTGCATGAAAAACTGAGCCCCCATTTAAAATTGTTTAAGTACTGAAATTTTTCCAAATTTTTTTTATCAATCAGAGAGTTTAGGGTGTAATCGGTAAGATTGCACTGAAAAAAAGTAAAAAATAATAAAAAACAACAAATTTAAAGGTGGTGGTAGTCTCCTTCAGGTTTGTGGGTTTTAAAAAAAAAAAAAATTTTTTTTTATCTATGTACCGAAATTAAAGGAATGTTTTATTTTTTCCGAGCATGGTCAGTACGATATGGTCAAGTTCATAGTTCAAGTTATTGAGTGTTATTGTTAGTGCTTTTTTTTATTCCTAATCTTTTCTTAATATTTGGATAATGTTATTCTATTTGTATTTTCTGCTATGTGCATTGTGGTACAGTGGACATCGGCTCAGAATGAGAAGCCGGGAAGCTGAGTTCGAATTCCAGTTGAATCCATTGTATTCCCTTACGCACAAATACCCTTGGGAAAGGTATTAATCCATCTCTTCTGTCCAGTTATGGGTTAAATAGCAGGACAGATTGGGTTCTATAGCCTTGGTCGGCAACCAGTCTACCGCAGAAAGCAATGGCAGCCTACTGTGGGATAATCTTCTGCCCAGTCAGTCATGTCTCTTTCGAGACATGATCACCCAAGCGTGTATCACGTATGGCACTTAACTGACTGACTGATTTTCTGCTAGTATGTTAATGTATACTTTGGGGCAATGAATATCAGCCCAGAAACATTATTAGTATAAGAGATATTATCGGCATTCTGATTTGGAGCTTACCAAAACAATATTAATGTTCTATTGCTTTTTTTAATTGCTTAATATTCTTAGGATCTTCATTGCAGTGCAATGAATATCGACTCAGAATGAGAAATTGGGGAGCAGATTTTCAATTACAATTGAATTCTTTGCATTCATTTACATGCAAATACATTTGGGAAGGGTATTAATGTGTCTCTTCCCCCTGTTATGGGTTAAATAACATGACAGATTGGATTCTGTAGCCTTGGCAGGCAACCAGTCTACTGCAGAAGGTAATGGCAACCTACTGCTGGATAATCTTCTGCCCACTCAGTCATGTCTCTTTGGAGACATGATCACCCAAGCATGTATCATCTATGGCACTTAACTGACTGACTGTTTTTTTATGGTTAATAATTTTTAATGGTTTAATATTTTTCATGGTTTAATATTTTTAATGGTTTAATATTTGCAAAGTGGATTTTTCCCTTATAATGACATCTCTTGATTAATTGATAATATCATAAATCACTCTTTCTCCTGCTCTTCTGTCTGTTAAATGACAGTTTCTATTGAGTTGGAAATAGGAAAGGAGAGGACAGACAAAATGCCCAGGACCTTTGCCTAACAACATTGCTATGAATCAGGGAATATTTCCTTAACCAATCCAGGGTGAGAGACAAGGTCAACCCAAAAGAGGCTGAGGGCAGTGTCACTAAGGGTCAAGAGATGTTCACAAGTTATGAATCATTGATTGTCATGCCATATTGGAGGAGGACCATTTCTCCCTCACATTTTGGAAAGTTTCCCAGACAAAGATGATTACCCCCTCACCCTCACCAGCTGAAGATTGATACTTTGTTTGCTGCTGTTTATAGCTTGGTAATTGCTATTTGTAACATATAGTAACATGCAAACAATGAAGAAATTTTTTTATTTCCCTTTTCAGTTATTTTTATACTTGTGCTGTTCTAGTTATTTTTAATTTTTCTTACTCTTTTGCGGTTTGCTTGCTTGCACGTACCTAGCCCGGTTTTTCTTTAAATGTCTCCTTTGGTTTCAACCAATTCTTCATCATATTATTGCCAATTTTTGCATAAGGTAAAGCATTGATAGCCATTTTTCATGAATTTGTTTTCTAACTATCTTTCATCTTCATTTTTTTTATTAGATGAAGCATTGTCAACCATTGTTATTAATTATTGATTAGCATTATTAATTCACTTTACAAAAATATATTGCTGGAATTTTTTTTTTTTCCAAAAATTTATTGCTCCTAATTTTTTACTTTGAAAATGCAGTTTTATACTTTCATTGTATTTAACCCCAATTTTTGGGTTAGCTATTTCTTAGGTGGGATCCCAACAGGTGCTACTTTCCTGGGTCAGGGCTGACCTGGAAAACAGCAGCAATTAAGAGTTGGTTCCACACCACTCAACAAAACCTTAAATCTCTGGATCAGATCGCCTTGCTGCCTGATGTAGTTTATCATCATATCCAGGACACCAATGTTGAAATAATAATAATAATAATAATATATATTAAAAAAAACATATTTAAAAAAAAACCCTATAATATAAAAAAAAATATTCCATAAACACCCCACCCCTATCACATCTATCTAAGAAACCCCAAAGTGAAAACCTAGACACAGGATCAAAGGTAATACATGAATTAGGTCCACTAATAGCAGACATCAATCAATTAAACAATAGCCAAACATAAAAATGACAACTCAACACAAATCCCTCTTAGAAATTCTAACCAGAAGATATACAGACTGATAGGACATACATTCCAACAGATAATACCATTAATCAACAATTTCTCACTTACACAGGGTAGAACTGTCAAAACAAGAGACACATTAACTTAATTACCAATAACCACAACCAACCCCCATGACAACAAAAAACCAAATATAAACAGAGAATGATTCCAAACCTTTATTTCTAAACACTGAAATAGCCATATGATTGTAGAGAAGAGGACATATATAGAAGAAATTATGTACATGTTCTAAAACATAATTTATAATAAATATTCACAGCTCTATACATCATATATTGAGCACTGGTTTAAATTAATGTTTTGGACGGAAAAAATTTTTCTTTTTTCTTTCCTCATTCTATAATCACTTGGATATATATATATATATATATATATATATATATTACAAGTAGTACAAACTAATGGTTTGACAGTCCACTGTTTGTAGTGATTTACTTTATTATGAGTGTCTGATATTTAGCATAGTATATATATATATATGGTAATATTTTTATAAGTTATAATAAAAGCATAGACTGCAAAGAATCATTGTGTTTGATAGTACCAAAACACAATGGCTCTTGTGTTGTGGACAACTATGTTCTTATTATAATCTTATCATAAAAATATTACTATATATATATATATATATATTATTTTAATTTTTTAAATTGTATCACCTCGAGCAAGGCAGTAACGCCACTGATGTGCAGGGGGCTACGTAATAGTGAAAAGATTGGAAAAGAGAGAGCCGGAAACCACATCCTAAACAGGAAACAAGGGATGAGCCTCTTAACCTGTTCAATAGACGTGGGTGGAGTGTGAACCGGGCGATAGATAGATCTATCTACTCCATTAGTATATCGAGGCAGCAAGTAATTTTCTAAACATATACTGTTAAATATAAGAGACAATGAATGTCTATTATGTTTAATCATGAGCCGTTCTAAACATCATATTTTGGCTTTAATTTCAGTTGAAAATGAAGACAAAAATTCTCCAACATTTGGAAAATTATTTATTGATTTGATTCTAAGCTTTCGGCTCACATGAGCCATCTTCAGAGAGGTTGTTTAGACTGAAATATTAAACATAATAGACATTCATTGTCTCTTATATTTAATATATATATATATACAATTACTATAATAATTATAACAATATTAATAGTAACAAAAATAATTCTGCTAATACTAGTAATAGTTATACTATATTTAATTTTGTCTTGAAAAACCCACGAGAAAAATCTCGGATGGAAAAGGAGGGGTAGTAAAAAAAGAAACAAATGAAGTTCATGAATAAAACTCAAATTCTCCTAGGAAAGAAAAAAACCCCAAGACGAAAACCCTAACACTAAAGCACTCAATACAAAAATAGAGCAACAAAGACAGAAAATCTAAGCAAGAGCCAACAAACCTACCTAGGTTTCACCCTTCAGCTCGTCAAGGTAAATTGGCCAATTTACCCTGACGAGCCGAAGGGTGAAACCTAGGTAGGTTTGTTGGCTCTTGCTTAGTTTATCTAAATATATATATATATATATATATATATATATATAACTGACCATAATTATTAGGCCACCCCAGTTTGTTTTTTTTAAATGATGTATTTCATATTATTTTTAGTATTTATTGTCAAGTGGATTATTTTAAAAGAAAATAGAATGGTTCCTTTGTTATTATTACTTTGCAAAATTTTACAAGGCATAGAAGCAAAGATGTACTCGTTCAAATCACCCTAAATTTACTTCATTCTTCTCGATGCTGTGAGACTAGGAGGTGCTCTTATTAAATATTTATAAATTCATTTATGCACCTGTTATTGTGCAATATTAACAAAAGAACCATTCTATTTTCATTTACGATTATGCACTTGGCAATAAATACTAAAAAATAGTATGAAATACATCATTTGTTTAAAACACTGTGATGGCCTATCAATTATGGCTGGTAGTGTATGTATATATGTATATATATAGTCATCTGCAGACAGATTTGTTAAAGCTGTATTTAAATGATGTATTTCATACTATTTTTAGCATTTATTTCCAAGTGGATAATTCTAACTGAAAATAGAATGGTTCTTGTGTTATTATTACTTTGCAAAATTTTACAAGGCAACGAAGCAAAGATGAACTTGTCTGAATCACCCTAAATTTTCTTCATTTTTTCATTGATGAAACTGCAATATAGTTAATTATTAAATATTTATAAATTCATTTGATGCACATGTTATTGTGCAGTATTAACAAAAGAACTATTCTATTTTCATTTATGATTATTCACTTGGCAATAAATAAAAAATAGTATGAAATACATTATTTTTTTTAAACACTTGGTTGGCCTAATAATTATGGCCAATAGTGTGTATATATATAATAATGGATTCTCCCGTCGCGTTCAACGTATGAGGGTCCAACCTTTTTCCAGCAAGACAACCACACAGAGATTTGTTTATAGTGGTGAAGGCATTGTGTAGTACCATCCACACTTTTTGGAACTGCTGATAACAAACAATTGGTGCAGATGACTGCCACAGATCGCACGAACAGCAGACCTCAATTATTTAACCCATAATTGGAGGGAACGAACGGATTAATACCTTTCCCAAGGGTACCAGTGCGCAAGTGAATGCAGTGTGCTCGACTGAAATTGGAACTCGGCTCACCGATTTCCCCCTCCAAGCCGACATCCACCGCACCCCAACGCACATCCGTGAATGCTAACAGCACCTGGTATTCCCAAGTGGTCACCCACCTAAGTACTGACCAGGCTCAACGTTGCTTAACTTCGGTGATCGAGCGGGAACCGGTGTATCCAACGTGACATGACCGTGTATGTGTATATATATATATATATATACACACACACACACACACACACACACACACACACACACACACACACACACACACACACTGCATATTTCTGCATATAAGCCAACTTTCAAATCTTAAAAATTAGTTGTCAAAATAGGGGTGATATCTAATACAAAAATCTAACGTTACAAAATCTTAAATCCCGTGGTGTATTAGCAATGGTTAGTAGGCTAGTATGTTTGCGCCTTGGATCAATGTAGGCTAACAACTGCCTTGGTATGTTAACTACTAATGTAAATATTTCTAGTCAAAACAGTTCATATAATAATGCTGTACTGCAGTTATAAATGTAATAAAACTACTTTTACGTTTTGATTTCACATTAAAACACAATTTTCAGAAGATTGATTTCATATTAATATAAAATATTTAAGAGACAAATTCGCAACAATTTGCAAAAGTTTCATTAAGCAACACCCACAAGTAACAAAAAATTGTTCTTGATTTATACAGCTATACCTGCATTCACACCAGTCATTATTTTTCATAGTAGTGCTAAATAACATTTAGGATAGCATACAATCTATATTTCTAATTAAAATTCATCAAACCATTCTGTATATATATATATATATAAATCTACCATCTGCCCATGCATTGAATACTGCTGCCATATCTGGTTGGGTGTCCCTGCCATCAACCTAGGGGTCCTTGACAAAATCCAACAAAGAATCTGTAATGTGATTGATCTCAACTTGAATACAGTCACTTTCTCACCGGCACAATGTGGCTTCCCTGTGTCTCTTCTATAACTATACTTCATGGCCTCTGCTCTGATGAACTTAGCTCCCTGGTGCCCTCTATGTATGAATCTACCCGAGCCACAAGATTAGACACTAGGTCCCACCTTTTTACTGTGCAACCAATAAAATGTAAATGCAAATTCTACTCCATCAACTTCTTTTCTCGCACTTCCCACCTGTGAAATTCCCTTCCATTTACTTGCTTCCCCAACAGCTACAATCTCCAAGAATTTAAATGTAAAGTCAATAGTCATCTTCTATCTCACTAACTTGCATCCTATCTCTCACGCTTCTTTCTCTGTCCACTCCACTCTCATCAGTATTCTCATTCTTCTCTTACCCACTTCCTGACACCCCCTATAACCCATCTTTTTTTCTCATAACTTTTCTCCTATGTAACCCCTTGCACACTAGTGGCAGTTGACTGTCTTGCTTGGAGCGATATGATTAAAAAAAAATATAACATGCAAACTTTATTTTTCAATTGCATACATTATAAGTTCAGGCACCTCGATATAGTGTAATGGTTAACAAGCCTGTATTGTTAGAATCATTGCAAGTGAGTGGTGAGTTTGATCCCCACTGGCTGCCTCATACTTTTGACCTTGTACCACACAGGCATAAGGTGTTTTGTTTATTGTGATGTTAAACAACAAAACATTTCAGGTGACATAAAATCTTTATTTCTCATAACAAAATAGACAACTTTAGTTTTCATTCATAGAAATTATAAGAATGAAATCATTACTTTATAAAGATTCATGTTAATCCTGCTATTGGTCAACACACACATATATAAGCCATAAATTAAAGCAAACAAATATAACATCAGATCATAAAATGGGGCCCACTATCACTTTAACAAAGATGCATCAACGCCAGATCCTGCTATTGGTCAACGCACACATGCATGCACACAAACACACTCACTATAACTAATGACAGCAATAGCAGTGAAAGATGATCATTCATTGAAAGGCACGGTCCACGAGTGGGCGTGAAATCAAGCTCTCCTATTATTCTGAAGATGAGACTTTGATCTCAAAATATTAATGAATAATAAATAGGTAATGCCCAACACCTTTTTTACTTTTCTTTCTTTTACTAAACGAATGGTGATAGCCTTCAAAATCTACCCATACAAATTCATGGTAATACATAATGTTATTTTATTCCTTTTAATTTGATAAAGGTAGGCAAAACAACATTTGTAATAATGTCAGCTTTATTTTCTACTCATAAGAATCATTGATAGGCTTAAATATTACTGATGGCTTTGGCTATCTTATGTTTTCAGTCCTCTTTTGCTGCAGATAAAATCATGAAAATTTATCTAGATTTGGGGTCTTATCTTACATATTAGAATCATTATGATAGGCCTAAATATTAATGATGGCTCAGGATATTCTATGTTTTCAGTCTTCTTATGCTACAGATAAAATCATGAAAATTTACCTAGATTTTGGGTCTTATCTTATATATAGGTCTACCGTATACATGGAAATAAGCATTATATATAACGTACCAAGTTTTTCTCTGTTGAGAATATCACAAAAAATTGTCATATTCTTTTTGCTTTTGGCAGTTTCTAGTTATAATAAAGGCAATGATGTTTTGTTAATGGAGTAAATCAGTTCATGTTGTGTTTGTTACCCAATGAGAATTGCCAAACAATTTTATCATTTTTGTCCAGAAGGCAAATATTTTGAGATTGTAGGTTGATATAGAGCAGGTTCTGTCTTCCAACAGAATTAAGGTAAGGTTTGTATGACATGGTGTGTGATAGCAAGCATTGGGAACTTGCAGAAGCAGCACCATTTTTATGAAGACTTTCTGCAGTAGGCAGGAATGAGGAAAATATGTAGAGAGAGAAAGAATTGCAACATACAAGAGTCAGAGAGAGAGAGTAAAACAATGATTTGAAATGTCATTATTGTGAGATAACTAGAGAGAGAGAGAAAGTTTGCGAGTAGAAAGCTTTAAAAAAAAAAGGCATGGAAAAAGATGACAACAAAGTGCCAAGAATTATGAAAAGAAAGAAAGAAAAAATATCCGAAGAGGAGCTAAAGAAGAAATAAAAAAAGAAAAAGAGGAGGTGAGTTAGGGAGAAATGGGTAGAGAGAGAGAGAGAGAGGAATAGAGAGAAAAATGAAAGATTGATAAAGAGGGAAAGTGAATGTAAAGATAAAACAGTAAGAGTGAGGAAGTTTTAAAAAAAAGTAATGACTAAGGGAGAAAGAGAGAAGGAAATATAGGGAAAGATAGAGAGGATTAGAGGTAAAATAGAGAGAGTGTAGGAAGGATTGAGAGAAGTAAGAGAAGAGAATAGAAAGAGAAACAGAATGAGACAGAAAGTGAGAGGCCAGGAAGAAGAATGACAAGCAAAGTAAGGGCGGGGGAACAACAGCTAGAAAAGAAGAAAGGGTTAAAAAAAATTGGCTATTTGGATATTTAGAGAATGAGAGAATAAAACAAGTACTGAAAAACTCTAAAGAATGATGGTAAAGACAGAAGAAAAAATGAAAAAGTGATGAAGAAATATTAGAAGAAAGAAAGCATAGGTTATATATATATATATATATATATATATATTGCACTCTGATGAACTGCATCTCTCTCCCTTCTGATTTCAGCCTCTTTATATAAACACACACTGCATTATTCTCAGATTTTGAAGTCTTTTATTTACTCACACACACATATATATATATATATATAGCATTGAACTGTTTATTCTCTCTCCTTTTGATCTCAGTTTCAGTGTGTGTGTATATATATATATATATATATATATACACACACACATACACACACATATACTGTAGTGAACTATACTCCAGTTCTGTGTTTCCTTTTCCTTCTGATTTTGATCTCATTTATATATATATACACACACACACACACACTAGAGTGCATGTGTGTATGTGTATATATATATATATATATATATATATATATATATATATATATATATATATGTCTTTTGTACTTTGATAATCTGTCTGTCATCACCTTTTGAACTCCATCACTTATATATATATATATATATAATGTGTGTGTGTGCTTTGCACTGATTATATCTCTGTCTCTCTCCCGATTTGATTTTGATCTGTTTTGCACACACGTCTGTCTGTATATATATATATATATATATATATATAGCACTGAACGTCATTATGTCTCCTTTTGATCTCATTCTCTTATCTATCTATCTATCTATCTATATATATATATATATATATATACCTACACATACATAACTGTGGTATTGCACTCTGATTCTGTGTCTCTCTTTTTGCTTCTGATTTTGATCTGATATATATATATATGTATGTATAAAGGTTAATTGCTATGTTCTTCCAGTTTTCATGTAGAAATCCAGAAAGGATTCATTTAGCCCCTCCCCTTTTTATTCCTGCTTCTCAACTTGTTCTGCCTAGCATCTTTCTCTCTTTCCACATTCTCATCCCTACCTAACATCCTGAGAATGGTTGGTTGCTGTGACAACCAAGTCAAAGATGGTTGGTGCTTCTAAGGGCTCTCTAATTTGGATTCTATCCCTCCTGTGTTCACTGCTCTGAGCAGACGAGAAAAGTCTGTCACAGGCAGAGATGGAACTGAAGAAAGATAAGTAAAGTTGGAGGTGATAGTTTTTTTTACCCTGCTTTCATATTGCAATGTATCTGATGTTAAATAAAAGGAACTTTTTCAAACTTTTTTCTGTCATTTTCTTTCTACTCCTCTCCCTCTCTATCATTCTCTTCCTACTCCTTGATTCACTTCTTAACTCTTTTCTTTACCCTCTCCTTTATTTTTATTCTTATTCACGAAAAAAAAATGGAGAGAGAGGAAGTATATATAGAAAAGAAATAAATTCAGACCCGTTAACTTGCAGGGTAGACCACTGAAAATGTGGCAGTAATCCTAAAACACATTGGTATATTTGAAAAAAAAAATTACTTTATCCAACTTTTTTCTTCTTCTCTTTCTTCCTCATTTTTCTTTCCTACTCATTCCCTTTCCTCACAGTCTTTCATCATCATCATCCCCTTTTTTTTAACAAGGTCAGGATAGATTATATTGCAGATCCTCTTCTGGATTTTGTCAAAAACCTTGGAATGAATAGCAGGAGCAGATATGGTAACAGTATTCGATACATGGACAAATGGTAGATTTATAAATGTGCAAAATGGGTTCTGACAAGAAAAATTTCCTGGTCCGACACAGTGACCCAACCTTTCTAGCAGTAGATGCAGCTATGAATTTGTTTAGTTGTTTTACCAGAATATCTACCCTT
>JBBBDQ010001775.1:4357500-4412500 GCA_037127315.1 Ascarosepion bandense
TGACAAATTATTTTCCACCCTTCAACGTCTCCCTCACAGGCGACATGTGGCAAGCCTCTCACTGCTTTATGTTACTTTCATGGAAAGTGCTCAAGATTACATTCAAGCATGAAAAATACCATTTAAGTAATAAAATATTTTTTCACTTTAAACTTTATTTTTAGTGAATACTTACAGTTGAGTGGGTGTTTATTTATTAAACCGTATATTTGTTCATTTTCATCTACTGGCCTGAATATTTGAAAAATGTTATTAAAGGAAAAAAAGCAGTGCTCTCTGGTAGTATTTGAACATACATGTCCCTGGGTAGATGAACTATCGTTAGATCTAATGTGCTTTTACAAAGTTGGCGACAAAGAAGAAGCTTTGCTGGTCAGTCATGGTTGAATATTGCCTTTAAATGAAATCATTCTAGTCATAAATTCTTGAAATTTTCATATCTGCTTTGTTTTGTATTACATATTTGAGCAGCAGTGTCTCTTTTATGCAGGTTTCATTAAAAATGATCAACAAGGTGTGATGGTTAAGATTTTTATGTAATTTTTCATGTGATCTTATGATTTCTTTCTTTTGTACAACCTCCAGGAATTTAAATGCAATGTCAGTTCCCATCTCTTATCCATGTGAATCCAGTTCTTTCTACATCACCCCATGTATTTTGTTCTTTTCCTTTCTTTCGACCTTTGCAACTGTATTCACGTCTATCTTCACATCCTTCTCTTGCCCTTTCTCTTTCACCCGCCTGTAACTGGTTCGTCTTTCTCTTCACTCTCCTCCTGCCTAATACTTCAACTCTCTAATGTAGCCCCCTGCGCATCTGTGGCAGTATCACCTGCCTTGAGGTAAAATGATTAAAAAAAAACAAAGAAAATTTGAACAAAGTAATTGAGATTTTAATTATTAATCCAACATATCACTTTTAAATGTTTTTACTGGATACTCATATTTGAATAGACAGCCTGTTTATTCATTATACTGTATATCTATTTTTTATCTACCGAATATTTTTCAAAAATTTTGTTAAAGACAAAAATATGCACTTTCTGGCAGGATTTAAACCTGTGTCTCCCTGTGTAGAATGGAAATCATTGTTAGATCCAACATGCTTTAAGAAATAATAAATAAGTAGAGTGTCTGCTAAAATATGAGTATCCATTAAAAATGACATATCCTCATTCTTACAATAAAGACTACTCCATATTAATTTGTGTGTATGTATGTATATATATATATATTATTTGTTTGTTCTACGATTGTATTGAGTGCTTTAGTGTCAGGGTAAACATCATGGTTTTTTTTCTTTTCAACGAGTATTTTGACATATGTTCAAGTATTTAGTTTGTTTCTTTTTTTATTTCCCCTTTTTTCCTCCTCCATGTCTATACTCAGTGGGTATTTCGAGACGGATTGAAATATATTATAACAATTATTAATATTATTATTATTTTTATAATATATATATATATATATATATATATATATATACACACACACACACACACGCACACACGATGTATAGGGATGTGCGTTGTGGTGCAATGGATAAACACAAATTCTACTCCAGCAGCTTCTTTTCTTGCGCTTCCCACCTGTGGAATTCCCTTCAGTTTACTTGCTTTCCCAACAGCTATAATCTCCAAGAATTTAAATGTAAAGTCAATAGTCATCTCCTATCTCACTAACCTGCATCCTATCTCTCATGATTCTTTCTCTGTCCACTCTACGCTTATCAGTATTCTCATCCTTCTCTTACCCACTTTCTGAAAATCCCTATAACCTGTCACTCTTTCTCATAACTTAGCTTCTATGTCACCCCCTGCAAAATAGTGGCAGTAAAATGCCTTGCTTGGGGTAATATGATTAAAAAAAAAAAAATATTGACTCGGAGCGACAAATCAGTGGAGCCAAGTTTGAATTCCAGTTGAATTCGTTGCATTCACTTACGCACAGATACCCTTGGGAAAGATATTAATCCATCTCTTCCCCCCAGTTATAGGTTAAATAATAGGACAGACTGGCTTCTATAGCCTTGGCTGGCAACCAGTCTACTGCAGAAATCAATGACAAGCTACTGTGGGATAATCTTCTGTCCAGTTAGTCATGTCTCTTTTGGGACATGATCGCCCAAAGTGTGTATCATGTATGGCACTTAACTGACTGATATATATATATATATATATAACTTAGAGGATTGATAACCCATTTGTTTTTACCACATCTGTTTGTAGTAATTTATTTTTTGAAGAGTACTTGATACTTAGGATGTGTGTTGTGGTGCAGTGGATATCGGCTCGGAACGAGAAACCGGGGAGGCAAGTTCGAATTCCATTTGAATCCATAGTATTCACTTTTGCACAAATACCCTTGGGAAAGGTATTAATCTGTCTCTTCCTTCCAGTTATGAGTTAAATAGCAGGACAGATTGGGTTCTATAGCCTTGGATGGCAACCAATCTACCGCAGAAAGCAATGGCAACCTACTGCGGGATAATTTTCAGCCTAGTCAGTCATGTCTCTTTCGAGACATGATCGCCCAAGCGTGTTTCACGTATGGCACTTAACTGACTGACTTGATACTTAGTAGAGCAATATTTGTAGTAATGTTTTTATTTTAAGTGTTTATAATAAAAACATAGTACCCAGTAACATAGTACCCAGTAACATAGTACCCAGTAACATAGTACCCAGTAACATGTTCTGTTGTGTTTCGGTACTACTTTTTATTAGCACAAGAGCTCTTATGTCATAGTAAATTGTCTTTATTATAAATACTTATATATATATATATATATATATATCACTAATACAAATGTAGTAATAAATATACATATTATCCTACGTCTATGGCATGACTCAGAGTTTCATGTGTTATGCAATCAACAGTTGCCTATTTCAAACTGAAATGTGCACCTGATGATTGCATTATGCATGAAACTCCGAGTCATGCCATAGACGTATGATAATATGTACATTTATCAATTTATATAATATATATATATATATATTTATATTACAGCTCTGTTCATACTAAAAAATAAATAAAACACTGTTTTATTAACACCTGAATAATAATACTATACATATGTTCACCCTCATATGTATATTTATTAATTTACGCCACTATATATATATATATATATATATATATATAGTGCTGTAAATTAACCTGATGAGACATTGGAAATCCAATGTCAAAACAAAATGTACAATTTGTAGTGGATATATATAAAAAAAATTGTACATGTTCTAAACTATAATTTATAATAAATATTCACAGCCCTATATTATACATTATTACGATGTGCACTTGGTAGAGGAAAGTGGACTTTAGCATGTTATATACAATGTAAACACACGCCAGTAGCTGAGAGTGTTCAAATTCATTACTGAATGAATGATGCATAGATGCATGAGTAGCTACTATTTTTTTAAAGTCTACCATTCCTCCATAGTGCTCAATCAAAATGTGAGAGCGTAAATAAATATATATAAATATATATATAAATATAAATATATATATATAAATATATATAAATCCAGGTGAAGAGAACCAACAGTTTTACAAATCCAGGTTCTTCTAAATTTACTTTTTTTTTTTATAAACATGCTCAGTGCAATAAATATTATGGAACTTTGTCTGTCTGTGTGTGTGTGTGTGTCTCCATTACCTATAGACTCCGAAACGGCTGAACCAATTTTCTTGAAAATTAACGCAGTTGTACTATAAGTGTCTGCGAGTGTTCTTAGCTAGGTTTTGTGTCAAGGTACCCCTGATAAATATCGAAAATTGATAATCGAATAAATCAGGTTATAGAAGGAGTGGTTCGATTTTAATCAAATTTGATACACTCATAGACAAAGACATAAGAAACGATATTCAGAAGTTTCAAGGTTGCAGTTCTTACAGTAGTGCAGAAAATTTGATATCGATACCAGGAAACCAAAATTTGATTTTCATCCATTCATTTTTCTTTCAGTCTACAGTTTCGCTTTAACTGGAAACAACTATTGATTTTTAGTCTTTCGTGCCAATGTCCAAAGAGTCTGATCTCCAGGACCATGGATTAGTTTTAAAGCTTTCATTATACCCAAACAACACCGGGCTATACTGCTAGTATATATACACACACACACACACACACACACACACACACACATATATATATATATATATAAATTTGTGTTTTAATTAAAAATACATTGAAACACAGAAATGTCTGTTTCCAGATTTAAAATGTTTTTTTTCTTCATTCCTTTTTCTTTTTTTCTTTTAAAAGATGTTGAGATACTGAGAAAGCTAAAAGAACAGATTTTGTAACAATAATGGATACGTCAACAGAAATAGGGTCTAGACAGGGGTTTTAAAATTAGTTGACACTTTGGCTGTTCAGATTTAAAGAAGAAATCATGTATTCCTCAAAAATATAAACTTTTTTACAAATTTAAACTGAATCTCTATTGTGATTAGTTAAATTGAACACACACATAAATTTCTATGTCTTCCCATATCAATAAATAATAAACGTATTGTTTGTTATATTTAAATGAAAATCATTTTCACAACAATGAGCTAACATTGCCTGATAAGAAGGTAGAAATCTCAAAACAGAAATTTCATGTCGCAATGTATTTCTAATTAAAAAAACAAATTTAATTATATATATATATATATATATATATATATATATATATTTCCTGATAGAGTATATCTGTAAAGGGATAATATGAATAAAAACAAAAGGAAAACTTAACTTAACCAACACATCTTGTTCTCTGAGATAAGTTTTCATTTTGTCTGTATTCATACATATATATATATATATATATATATATATATATATATATATATATATACATACATACTCACATATGAAAAATAAGAAAGCTACAAAGGAAAATAAATATAGACATTATTCTCTTCTTTTTTTTTTCTTTTTTTTTTTTTTTTTTTTTTTACTGGCCTTCTTTGGATAAAAATTTTGAGGTCAGAAAGCCTGATTTGTCTTCAAGATTATTTTTGGTCTTCAGCCCTGGGTGGTATGAGTTGAAATGTTGCTTCACCAAGCCCCACCTAGCTGCCCAACCCAGTTTAATCAATATTGCATGCTGCCTGTAATCCATAAAAGTGACAACACAATTTTTGAAAGACTTATCTTCCACTGAGGTTTCAATTCTTCTTTGACTTTACATCCAATCTCTCTTCCATTTTTTTTTTTTTTTTTTTTTTTTTGGTGCTCTCTGAAAAAATAAAATAAATAAATAAAATGAAATGAAATGGGGTTAGAGGTCATGATTTTTTGTTTTTCCTTTTCTTCCCTTTTCCACTCATCAAAATTAGTTTGAGATATTTTTTTGATTGGGGCTCTGAGCCTTTGGCATAGTTTGGTGGAGGTTTTTTTTTCTTTTTTTTTTTTCGTCTGAAGTCAGGAAGATCTTAGCAAGATTACAACTGTGGGAACATTGATTCTTCCTATCATTTTGTTATTTCTTTTGGTTCTTTCATTTTTCTATTTTCATTTCTACCCCACTCCCTGCCATTACCAAAACAAAAAGAAAAAAAGATGTTATTATGGTATGGTAATATTAGCCGTTTCTTTATAAGGAAACGTTCATTGAGCGAGCAGCCAGTGCTGTATTAGTTTGAGATTTATAAAATTATTAAATAAACTATTAAAATGATTGGTTCTGGGTATGATGGTAAACTGCATCTGGCAGCAAGGCCTCTGATTGGGAGGTTGTGAGGCACATGGAACCACCTCTTAATTGCTGTTGTTCCTGATTGTTCCCAGGTCTACCCTGACCCAGAGTGGTAGCACCTGTTAAGGTCACAGTTATGGGCAAATAGTTAACCCTCAAACTGGGGTCAAAACACTATGAAAGTATGAAATACTTTTATAGATAAATATACATTTTTGAAAGAAAAATTATTCTCAGCAAAACATTTTTGAATACAAAACTAAAATACATTCTCAGTTTTCTAAAATAAAAAAGAATAAAAACAAACACAGTTCATTGAAATCTGACTAAATCAACCTTCTCATTATGCCTCTAAAATGAAGCTGTTATCAACTAACCACCATAGACAATTGAATCTACCTTCCATTAGCATGGGACAGGCTAGCCTCCCAGAGAGTAAAATACTATGCCTCCTTGGCCTTACACTTTCGGTGGACCTCAAATGGAATGACTATATCGAATTCATTGCCAAATCTGCTGCCATGAAAGTCAGCTCTCTGTGCAGGGCCCGGAAGTTTTTCCCACCTGAATCTATTCTGCACATATACAAATCTACCATCCGCCCGTGTATTGAATATTGCTGCCATATCTGGTCGGGTGCCCCTGCTGCTCTCCTTGGGCTTCTTGACAAAATACAAAGGAGAATCTGTAACGTGGTTGATACTGACTTGGCAGACCGGCTGCAACCACTCTCTCACCGGCATGATGTGGCTTCCCTGTGCCTCTTCTACAAGTACTTTCATGGCTTCTGCTCTGATGAGCTTAGATCTCTGGTGCCGCCTAAGCACGAATTTTCACGAGATACTAGATTAGCAACTAGGTCCCACCCTTTTACAGTTAAACAAATAAGATGTAACTGTAAATTCTACTCCAACAGCTTCTTTTCTCGTGCTTCCTGCCTGTGGAACTCCCTTCCACAAGTCTGCTTTCCCGACAGCTACAATCGCCAGGTGTTTAAATGTAGGGTCAATAGACACCTCCTATCACACTAACTCCCAATTATTCTCAGAACACTCTCATCTACCCAACCCTCATTCTCGGTATCCTTACCCGCCTATCACCCACCCTCTGACATTTCCTATATTTAATCATCCTTTCTCCACTCTATGTAGCCCCCTGCACAGTAGTGGCAGTGACATGCCTTGCTCAGGGTGAAACGCTTATAAAAAAAAAAAAATAACCAAATATTAAAAGAAGCCCACGAAAAAACCTTAAAACCCCATTTTTTTTTGCATTAAATAACTCACAGGTTGATATGCCGTTAAAGAAAATTCAAACTCTAATAAAACAATTTTTCAGGAAACAAGGTTTCTCATGTCCAGTTACTGTTATTGCTCTTTCCAGTATTGCTTAGTTTGAAAATAGATTAGGCTTTGCAAGAGGTCGGTAAATAAATATCTGATATTTATGGTATTTTTTAAAAGCAATAATTAAAGATGGCTTTAAGTAAATGAATCCTTTAGGCCTTAAAAAACCACCCTTCATCAGATCCTATAAACTGGCACTACAGATTTTTAACAAATAGCCAAAATGACATCACTTGAAGACTTCCAACATGAGCAACAACAAAAATAGATAGCGTAGATAATTAGAAGAGAAAATAGCAATATAATCAAATTGAATTTCCACTCTACATTAAGCAAACGGTTAGGAAGAACATCAGTTCTAGAAAGTGTAATAACTGTTACTGAACCTGAGAAATGTTTCTCTTTTTTATTCTTATTTCTAAGCATATCAACCCATACAAGGCTTTAAAGCCACTAAGACACAATAGGTTACTGAGTGAAAGAATAAGAAAAAAGCAAGAAAAAAAGAAGAGTAACTGAGAAGACTGTAGAGAATGATTAACATTGCATTTGGATTCTAGAAGATCAAAGTTGGTTAGAAAGCATGGAGCTCAAACGCCTGACTTTTCTATGACACTGTCAGCTCTCTGCCTTTGGGTAGAGGGCGCTCTCTGCTTCCGAGCAGAGAGCACAAGCCCAGTCGTGGTTCTGCCGAAGGGTAGAACCACGACTGGGGAAAAATAGACAGACATTTTTTGGCCCGGCTATATGGCCGGGAATACCCACTATAAAATGACCATGTGTCACATCTGGCCTTGCGTGGGAAGGCTAATAAATACAGAAAGCATGGAGCGCACAGGTGAAAAGTGCAAGAAAAGAAACTGTTAGAATAGAAGTGGTGTTTGCATCTAGCGATTTCAACTGTAAATTGATGAGACATTGCCATAATTCTAGTCAGTCAGTCTGTTAAGTGCCATACATGATACATGCTTGGGTGATCATGTCTAGAAAGAGATGTCACTGACAGTTCACAATATTTTCCGCAGTAGGTTGCAGTAGACTGGTTGCCAACCAAGGCTATAGAGCCCAATCTCTCTTGCTATTTAAAAGCTAGTGGGAGAAGAGATGGATTTATACCTATTCCAAGTTTATTTGCGCATAAATGAATTCAACTGGAATTTGAACTCAGCTGACCTATTTCTCATTCCAAGATTATGTGGAGAAAGGTCTGAAGCTGAGATGCCAGGTAAGGGCCAATAACAATGCAGATTATTCTTCAGATTTTATCAATACTCTAAATATATGATCAGAAGCATCAGACCAGATGTAGTGTCAATATTCAAGGCAAGGATGAATGGTAGACTTTTAAGAATGTAAGATAAATTCTGGCAAGGAAAATTGTCCAGCATAACAGAAGGAACTGACTTTCTTAGCTGCAGAATTGATTCAAGATACTCTTTCCACTTCATGTCAGCTGAAAATGTTGCTTTTCAACTTACCTCTTTAAATCTTGACATGTTAATGAGAATATTTTTGTAGATATTTTTAACTTTTTTTTTGGTATTTTATTTATTTTTGTAATTTTTAATTTTATCTGTTTAAAATTATTATTTTTAATTTAAATTAATTTTAAAGTGTCTATTTGATATTTAAATTTATTTTCTAATTTTTCATTCATTTATTCTATTTTTCTTTGTTTCTTTTTGTTAATTTTAAATGTTACATTTTGTTTTTTAATCAATAACAATCTAAATTCTTCTCCCAAAGTTTTGATATTCCACAATCTGCCCAAAGTAGGAAAAACCTTAGATTATTGTCCTGAATTCCATGAATATTTTTCTTGCTCTCAAATTACGCTCTTTTTAGAGAGTTACCTTTTTCCCTTTTGTTTATTCTTGCATTCATTCTTTAATGTCTTTTAGTCGTTCCTTCTTATCTTTGACGTTTTTCTTTGTCTGCCCTTAAATGTTTTGATGTCAGGCAAATGAAAATTTTTCTCTGATTCTAGTCTTTCGTAGTCTTTTTTTTTTTTAAATTATTTCCCATTCCATTTCTCTTGTTTCTTTCTTCTTTTTCTTTTGTCTCTCTCTTCTCTGTCTTTTTATTTTGTCTTTTTTTCCTCCTTCTCGTTCAACTTTCACTTCCTTCTCCATCTTGTGCATCTCTCTCTTCTTCTCCATTCTTGTTCATCTTTCTCTCTTTCTTCCTTTTTTCGTCTCTTTCTATTCCTTTTCTTTAATCTCTCTTCTCTGTCCTTTTATTTGTCTCTCTTCTTCCTCCTTCTTGTGTGTCTCCCTCTTTTTTCCCATTCTTGTTAGTCTTTTTTTCTTCCTCCTTTTCTTTTGTCACTTTTCTTTCTTGTATTTTTTGCATCTCTCTTCTTCTTTCTTTTCTTTTGTCTCTCTTCTGTGTTCATTTCTTTCATCTGTTTCTTCATCCTTTTATTTTGTTTCTCTTTCTTCTTCCTCATCTGTCTTTCCTTGCTCCTTCATCTCTTCTTTCTCTTTTTCTTTTAACTCTCTTCTTCCTTCTTTACCTTCATTTTCCTTTTCCCTCCTTTTCTTTCATCTCTCTTCTTCTTCATTTTTCTTTCTTTCTTTCTTTTCTGCTCTTTATTTTCCCTTTCTCTACTAGTATTTTATTCATTTCTTTCTTTTTTCTTACTGTTTCTTTCTTTTTTCTCATTGTTTTCTTTTTCTTTTTTAAAGAGTTTTTTTTTTTTTTCAGGAATTTTTGTCTCTGTCATCCTCTTGGCTCTTTCTTTCTCCTCTTACCATTACCATATCAATCCTTTTACCATATAAAAATAAGTAATAATTTATATACCCTCCTGTTCTTCATTTTTGTTCTAATTCTCTCTCTTTCTCAAAATTTAATATCAAAGAAAATAATTAATTTTTATTAATCTGACAGAAAAGTTTACACTCTCTGGCAGGATTCGAACCTATGGAACTTTGTGTGTGTGTGAGTATCCGTTACCTATAGACTCCGAAACGGCTAAACTGATTTTCTTGAAAATTTACACAGTCGTACTATAAGCGTCTGCGAGTGTTCTTAGCTAGGTTTTGTGTCGAGGTACCTCCGATAAATATCGAAAATTGATAATCGAAAAATCGGGTTATAGAAGGAGTGGTCTGATTTTAATCAAATTTGATACACCAAAGTTCTGTCTTTTTGTCTGTTTTTTCTCTGTCTCTGATGAAGCTTTAATAAAAGTAAAATGTGTTAGATTGATAAATATTTCCTATTTGGTGTTTATTATTTTTTATTATATTGTTATACATTTATAATCTTTAATTATTGAGATACACGTCTGTTCGTATTTAAATCTAAACTTATTTATAAATGGAACTTTGTGTGTGTGTGTCCGTTACCTATAGACACTGAAACGGCTGAACCGATTTTCTTGAAAATTTACACAGTTGTACTATAAGCGTCTGCAAGTGTTCTTAGCTAGGTTTTGTGTTGAGGTACCCCCAATAAATATCAAAAATCGATAATCGAAAAAATCAGCTTATAGAAGAAGTGGTCCGATTTTAATCAAATTTGATGCATTCATAGACAAAGACATAAGAAATGATATTCAGAAGTTTCAAGGTTGCAGTTCTTACAATAGTGCAGAAAATCAATAAGCCGAAAGCTTAGAAGCAAATTAATAAAAAATTATCCAAATGTTGGAGAATTTTTGTCTTTATTTTCAACTGAAATTAAAGCCAAAATATGACGTTTAAAACAGCTCATGAT
The DNA here is from genome assembly GCA_037127315.1 of Ascarosepion bandense. Taxonomy (NCBI): domain Eukaryota; kingdom Metazoa; phylum Mollusca; class Cephalopoda; order Sepiida; family Sepiidae; genus Ascarosepion; species Ascarosepion bandense. The sequence continues at coordinate 4,368,266 of JBBBDQ010001775.1, forward strand.
TAAACATAATAGACATTCATTGTCTCTTATGTTTAACAGTATGTTTAGAAAATTATTTGCTACCTCGATACACTAAAATCGATTATATATATATATATATATATATATATATATAAAAGGCAAGATGTTTGTGTGTGTGTGTCTGTTTATCTGTCTGTATGTCCTTTATACAAATCCACAATTTTTAGCTGATTCTCACTAAACTTCACACAAATATTCTTTAGGCTGAGTCTGAGCTTCAGGACCATGGATTAGTTTTAAAGCTTTTATTACTCCCGAGCAACAACATGGGTCATACTGCTAGTTTAAAATAAATAAATATACTTTTTAATAAATATATTGAGTGCCTTCTTAAATATGAGTATCTATTAAATATGAGTATCTATTAAAAGTATTGTTTGAAGGGATCAAACAATAGTGTCATACAAAATTACAGCTTTTTTCTGTGTAAGTTTCTTTGGTTCAACACAAGTTTTCAGTCTTGTAGAGTAGAAATTATAAAAAGAAATGTAATATCTTAATAATCTAACTGTAAAAATTCCCACCTGTTGCATGTGATCTAATTTTTCTACCAGCATGAAGATTTTTTTACCTTTTTTTTTTCATTTTTATTATTTCTTTGATATCTTCCTCTTTTTTTTCTCTCTCTCTCTTTTTTTCTCTCTCTCTCTCTCTCATTTAAAATTGCTTACTCCTTTCCATTCTTGTTTTCTCTGGTATACTTGTTTCTTAATTTCTTTTCTATCCTTTCATTTTCGTTTCATTGCCCTCTTTTCAATTTTTTTTTACCTTTTTTTTTCATTTTTTGATAATTTCGTGTCTCTCACTTTCTTTATATTTTTTCATCATTTCCTCAATTTTCTTCTTTTTTACTTTCTTTTTTATTCATTTCATTTTATTTTAATTTCACTCTTTCTTAAGTTTTATTTCACGTTTCTTCTTTTTTTTCAATATATTCTCGTCTCTCTTTCAAAACCTGTATATTCTATTTCATCTTTCTTTTCTCAATTTTCTTTGTTTTTAGTTTCTTTTTGTTATTCCTTTCTCTTTTTCTGTCTTTCCTTTCCTTTTTCCCCTCAAATTCCCTCTCATTTTTGTCTCTCATTCTCTGTTTTTCTTTTTTATCTCTCTTTTTACTCATTTGTTTTTTATACCATAATATAAAAACTGAATCAATCGGTTAAATACAACAGATTTATTGATAGTTAGGCATTTGATAAAATCCCAGCAGTGTGTCTCATTTTATAGCTCAGCTGAGCAGGAATAATTCTGATTTTAACTTAAAAACATTGGAATCTGTGTACATGACGTTCTACCAGCTATCTCTCTGCAAGCAGAAAATGGGCTGGTAATTAGCCTCTCTATCAGGGGTTCCCAAATTTCTTTTCTCTTTTTCAGAATGAAAATTTGCTTGTGCCTCACCAAATTTTATGTGATTAATGTACATTTCAAAATATAAAAAAAGGGGATGGTTAAAGAGAGATAACCGTGGTTTCAATGTCAAAGCATTATCATTGATAACTCTCTTCTCCAATTTGCGGACCTTAGCTATTATTTTCTTAATATTTGATATAAGTCAAAAATATCACAATGATAAATTGGTTCAATAATTTCTATAGCTATTTAGACGAACCTCTGCTTCTGTTTAAAAGACCAGAGAAGAGTGTGAACCTGACAATAGACAAATCTACCTACTACTATTAGAAGAGGAAAAAGAAAAAATTGCTGAATAAAATTTCAGATTACACATGGAGATGTCAGAAGTACAGAGCTGAAGGAGAAGGGAAACTCAATCCTAAACAGGAAACAAGGGTCAATCCTTTACTCCTGTTTAAAAGACTGGGGTGGATTGTGAACTAGACATTAAGTGAGCCTATCGACTCCTATTGTGAGTCGATATCTGCATGGGTGGTAGAGGATGTTGGCAAATACATGTCAGCTATTTCTGTTGACATTCGCAATAAATGCATGTCAGTCATGGCCATTTTTTCCTTGCTATAAGTTAGCCCAGTCAAATAGTAACACAACTTACTATAAAAATTGGTGGCATTCATCTTTGGACAAAGAGGCTTTCTGTTGACATATTTACTTTTCCTTTCTACTCTGACTTGATTTCATCAGAGATTGAACTTGCAAACCTTCTGAAGTGGAGTTCATGTTTACTGACAGCTGAACACTATGTAAATCTGTATTGCAGAAAAAATTATTATTTTCTCTCAAAATCCAAAAAAGATGTGTGTCTGTGTCTGTGTTTGTGTGCGAAAAAAATTTGATTTTAATCCCTTCATCGGATCTTGGAACAACACCAGGTTAATCCTTGCTCCTTGGAAATATAATCCATGATTATGATCTGTTAACAAGCCTGCCCTCATCCGAGTGTTTTCTTTTTATCCTCTTCTTAAAAGAGGATTTAGTGCTTTGTTAAAATTCTTGTAACAAGGTATCAAATATTCATAGATTGGTCATTTTTTTTCACTTTATTTTTATTAATTTTTTTTTTTTAATGACTTTAATCATTTAAAAAAATTTTTTTAACTAATCTGAAAGGGACATTTAACTAGTTTCACACATTGCTTCATTTAAATTAGATTTAAATCTAACCGGAGTGATTATTCATTTTGTAATACCTTTTTGTTTATTTCCTCAAGAGAAAAATCAAACAAAAGAACTGTGAATTCAGATTTAATGATGTGTAAGCAGTGAAATATTTTCTTGTAATGTTTATGCTTTATTGGTTTGAGAAAATAAAATATGAAAAACGAGCAATAAATCGGTATTTCACTATATAATTTTTTTCTTCAAAATCTGGCAAATATGTAATTAGCTACTTTTAAAACTCTTTCAATTTTTTTCTACTTTGTTTATTTCTCTTCCTCATTCCAAATAAAATGGTATTTTCCTCTCTCTCTTTCTTGCTCTCCTTTTTTAACCTCTTCTTTCATTCTCACTTTTCTTCTCTTTTTCTAAAAATTTTCATTCATTTTTCACCTTCATTTTTCATAGTTTTCTTCTATTTGGTTTCTTCCTTTATTCATATCTTTTTCTTTTCATTTGTCTCTCTTTTTTTTTTTTCATTTTCATTATTTCTTTGATATCTTCCTCTTTTTTTCTCTCTCTCTCTTTTTTTCTCTCTCTCATTTAAAATTGCTTACTCCTTTCCATTCTTGTTTTCTCTGGTATACTTGTTTCTTAATTTCTTTTCTATCCTTTCATTTTCGTTTCATTGCCCTCTTTTCAATTTTTTTTTACCTTTTTTTTTCATTTTTTGATAATTTCGTGTCTCTCACTTTCTTTATATTTTTTCATCATTTCCTCAATTTTCTTCTTTTTTACTTTCTTTTTTATTCATTTCATTTTATTTTAATTTCACTCTTTCTTAAGTTTTATTTCACGTTTCTTCTTTTTTTTTCAATATATTCTCGTCTCTCTTTCAAAACCTGTATATTCTATTTCATCTTTCTTTTCTCAATTTTCTTTGTTTTTAGTTTCTTTTTGTTATTTCTTTCTCTTTTTCTGTCTTTCCTTTCCTTTTTTTCCCCTCAAATTCCCTCTCATTTTTGTCTCTCATTCTCTGTTTTTCTTTTTTATCTCTCTTTTTACTCATTTGTTTTTTATACCATAATATAAAAACTGAATCAATGGTTAAATACAACAAATTTATTGATAGTTAGGCATTTGATAAAATCCCAGCAGTGTGTCTCATTTTATAGCTCAGTCATGTTCTCAATGCTGAGCAGGAATAATTCTGATTTTAACTTAAAAACATTGGAATCTGTGTACATGACGTTCTACCAGCTATCTCCCTGCAAGCAGAAAATGGGCTGGTAATTAGCCTCTCTATCAGGGGTTCCCAAATTTCTTTTCTCTTTTTCAGAATGAAAATTTGCTTGTGCCTCACCAAATTTTATGTGATTAATGTACATTTCAAAATATAAAAACAGTGGATGGTTAAAGAGAGATAACCATGATTTTAATGTCAAAACATTATCATTGATAACTCTCTTCTCCAATTTGCGGACCTTAGCTATTATTTTCTTGATATAATGCAAAAATATCACAATTATAAATTGGTTTAATAATTTTTATAGCTATTTATACTGGGAATCCTGCCTGCAATTACAAATAATCCGTAATAATATTTTAAATTTTGAAATCATATTTAGTTTTGGCACATAGATATTTGGAAACTGTTTCTAAATCCTTGATTGTCTTTAAATCAATCTGTGGTGATACCGACCAAACAAAAGCGATGAACCGGATGTGTGCTCTCTCACAACTAAAAGGCAAATTAATAAAAATCGGTGCTGCATGTGCAGATGTTCCGGTTAAAAAATAAAAATTAATCAAATATCAAATTACCATTTCGCGAGACTTCAAATTTTATTTACCAGCCAATGGGAAGCCCAGAATCAAATACAAGAATGAAATTTGAAACGACTAGCTTTTGATCCAAAAACCAGAAATAAAAAGCAGAGACAAAGCTTCTTCAGACAGACAGGCACAGACCAGAGGAGAAGAGTGTAACTAATCCCCTTGACCTAAGTCGAGTGGCTACTATGCTTACCTCTTTCTTCCTTCCCTGTCTCATAAGTACTTAAGGACCTTTTCAAAGACATTCCACACAAACCAACTTGCTGACCTACTGACCTTAGAAATGGCAACTCCTAAATGAACATTCTTTTATCTCTTCCAGCTCATTATTATTTTCCATGAACTCTCTAACTTCCTTTGGACTTTTATTTCAAGTCTTGTTTTAATTGTAAAACATAATTGCTATGTATATATATATAAATGTTATTTTATATTCTAACTGCCTTTCTTGAATTTATAATCATTTTATGAATTATAGTGGGCTATCTTCCCACAAGGCCAAATTCTGTTAACCTGCTATGGAATCCTACTACAACTAGAAAAAGAATAAGAGAAGAGATACCCACTATAATTCCACCTCACCTATCATCCTTTTTCACTGCACCTATAAGGCATGCCACACCATTTGGAAACCACTGGCCTAGATAGATAGATAGATAGATAGATAGATAAATGAACTGCGTGTAGATAGATAGATAGATAGATAGATATTAAATGAATGTAGATAGATAGATAGATAGATAGATATTAAATGAACTGCGAGATAGATAGATAGATAGATAGATAGATATTAAATGAATCATGTAGATAGATAGATAGATAGATAGATAGATATTAAATGACATGTAGATAGATAGATAGATAGATAGATAATAAATGAATCATGTAGATAGATAGATAGATAGATAGATAGATAAATGAATCATGTAGATAGATAGATAGATAGATAGATATTAAATGAATCATGTAGATAGATAGATAGATAGATAGATAGATAGATATTAAATGAATCATGTAGAGAGATAGATAGATAGATAGATAGATATTAAATGAATCATGTAGATAGATAGATAGATAGATAGATAATAAATGAATCATGTAGATAGATAGATAGATAGATAGATGAATGAACTTATGTAGATAGATAGATAGATAGATAGATAGATATTAAATGAATTGCGATAGATAGATAGATAAATGAATCATAGATAGATAGATAGATAGATAGATATTAAATGAATCATACATAGATAGATAGAGAGATATTAAATGAACTGGTGTAGATAGATAGATATTAAATGAATTATGTAGATAGATAGATAGAGAGATAGATAAATGAATCAGTAGATAGATAGATAGAATGAATCAAGAGATAGATAGATAGATAGATATTAAATGAATCATGTAGATAGATAGATAGATAGATAAATAAATAAATAGATAGATAGATAGATAGATAGATATTAAATGAATCAGTAGATAGATAGATAGATAGATAATAAATGAATCATGTAGATAGATAGATAGATAGATAGATAGATACTAAAATGGTTCATGTAGATAGATAGATAGATATTAAATGAATCATGTAGATAGATAGATAGATAGATAGATATTGAATGAATCATGTAGATAGATAGATAGATAGATAGATATTGAATGAATCAAGGTAGATAGATAGATAGATAGATAGATATTGAATGAATCATAGATAGATAGATAGATATTAAATGAATCATGTGTAGATAGATAGATAGATAGATCAAGAGATGAATGAATCAAGTAGATAGATAGATAGATAGCGAAAATGAACTGCGATAGATAGATAGATAGATAATAAATGAATCATGTAGATAGATAGATACATAAATGAACTATGTAGATAGATAGATAGATAGATATTGAATGAATCATGTAGATAGATAGATAGATAGATCGATAGATACATAAATGAATCATGTAGATAGATAGATAGATATTAAATGAATCATGTAGATAGATAGATAGATAGATAGATCGATAGATATTAAATGAACTGCGATAGATAGATAGATAGATAGATAGATAGATGCTAAATGAATCAAGTAGATAGATAGATAGATAGATAGATATTAAATGAATCAATAGATAGACAGATAGATAGATAGATAATAAATGAACTGCGATAGATAGATAGATATTAAAACGAACTTACATAGATAGATAGATATTGAAAATGGAATCGAGAGATAGATACATAATGAACTGTTATAGATAGATAGATAGATATTAAATGAATCATGTAGATAGATAGATAGATAGATAGATATTAAATGAATCATGTAGATAGATAGATAGATAGATAGATATTAAATGAACTGCGGTAGGAGGGATAGATAGATAGATATTAATGAATCATGTAGATAGATAGATAGATATTAAATGAATCATGTGTAGATAGATAGATAGATAGATAATAAATGAATCATGTAGATAGATAGATAGATAGATATTAAATAACTGTAGATAGATAGATAGATAGATATTAAACGAACGATAGATAGATAGATATTAAATGAATCATGCATAGATAGATAGATAGATAGATAGATAGATAATAAATGAATCAAGTAGATAGATAGATAGATAGATAGATAGATATTAAATGAATCATGTAGATAGATAGATACATAAATGAATCATGTAGATAGATAGATAGATAGATATTAAATGAATCATGTAGATAGATAGATAGATAGATAGATAGATAAATGAATCATGGATAGATAGATAGATAATAAATGAATCATGTAGATAGATAGATATTAAATGAATCATAGATAGATAGATAGATATTGAATGAATCAAGAAAGAGATAGATAGATAGATAGATAGATAGATATTAAACGAACTGCGATAGATAGATAGATAGATAGATATTAAATGAATGTAGTAGATAGATAGATAGATATTAAATGAATCATGTAGATAGATAGATAGATAGATAGATATTAAAATGAATCATGTAGATAGATAGATAGATAGATAGATATTAAACGCAATCATGTAGATAGATAGATAGATAGATATTGAATGAATCAAGAGATAGATAGATAGATAGATATTGAATGAACTGCGATAGATAGATAGATAGATAGATATTGAATGAATCACATAGATAGATAGATAGATAGATAGATATTAAATGAATTAAGGTAGATAGATAGATAGATAGATAGATATTAAATGAACTGCGTAGATAGATAGATATTAAATGAATCATAGATAGATAGATATTGAATGAACTGCGATAGATAGATAGATAGATAGATAAATGAATCATGTAGATAGATAGATAGATAGATATTGAATGAATCATGTAGATAGATAGATAGATAGATCGATAGATATTAAATGAACTGCGATAGATAGATAGATAGATAGATATTAAATGAACTGCGATAGATAGATAGATAGATAGATATTAAATGAACTGCGATAGATAGATAGATAGATATTAAATGAACTGCGATAGATAGATAGATAGATATTAAATGAACTGCGATAGATAGATAGACATTAAATGAACTGCGATAGATAGATAGATAGATAGATAGAATTAAATGAACTGCGGTAGATAGATAGATAGATAGATAGATATTAAATGAACTCGGTAGATAGATAGATAGATTAGAAATAGAATTTAAATGAACTGCGGTAGATAGATAGATAGATAGATAGATAGATATTAAATGAACTGCGGTAGATAGATAGATAGATAGATAGATAGATATTAAATGAACTGCGGTAGATAGATAGATAGATAGATAGATATTAAATGAACTGCGGTAGATAGATAGATAGATAGATAGATATTAAATGAACTGCGATAGATAGATAGATAGATAGATATTAAATGAACTGCGGTAGATAGATAGATAGATAGATAGATATTAAATGAACTGCGATAGATAGATAGATAGATAGATATTAAATGAACTGCTAGATAGATAGATAGATAGATAGATAGATAGATAGATATAGACAGTGTGGTCATAGGAATCTAAACTGTATTGTGACTACCATGTCCACACTTTAATTCTATCTTTGGACTAAGTGTGTGGGTTTGTGTGCATGAACATGTGTATACTGTTCCTTTTGTGTTATCATAAATGCAGTTTTTGCTTGAAAAGTATATTTAAAAATTACAAAAAAAGCAGAAAGAGAGTTAAAGAAAGATGACCACTGATCAAGGTCAGAATATTATCATTGATAATTCCTCTTTTCTAATTTACGAACCGTAGTTATCGCCCGGCTCACACTCCACCCACGTCTATTGAACAGGTGAAGAGGCTCATCTCTTGTTTCCTGTTTAGGATGCGGTTTCCGGTTTTCTCTTTTCCAATCTTCTCACTCTTTTTTTTTCCAATTGCAGTAGATAGACTAAACTATCGTCCGGTTCACACTCCACCCATGTCTATTGAACAGGTGAAGAGGCTCATCCCTTGTTTCCTGTTTAGGATGCAGTTTCCGGTTTTCTCTTTTCCATTCTCTTTAATCTTATGTAGCCTCCTGCTCATCAGTGGCATTACCGCCTTGCTCAGGGTGATATGATTAAAAAAAAAACAAAAAAAACTGTATGCTTTTTTAAATTTTCTTTTTTTAATTTTTTCTTTGAATTTTCTTTTTAAATTTTCTTTAAATGTTCTTTTGTAAATTTTCTTTTTAAAATTTCCTTCTTTGAATTTTCTTTTTAAATCTTCTTCAAATATCTTTTTTCAAATTTTCTTTTTTAAATTTCCTTCTTTGAATTTTCTTTTTAAATCTTCTTCAAATATCTTTTTTCAAATTTTCTTTTTTAAATTTTCTTCTTTGAATTTTCTTTTTAAATTTTCTTTAAATATTCTTGAAATATTCTTTTTTTAAATTTCTTTAAATATTCTTCTTTAAATTTTCTTTGAATTCTCTTTTTTAAATATCTTTTTTAAATATTCTTCTTTAAATTTTCTTTTTAAATTTTATTCCTTAACTTTTCTTCTTTTAATTTTCTTGAAATTTTTCATTAAAAATTTCTTCTTCAAATTTTCTTCCTTAAATGTGTCCATTTTCATCATGCTAATAACAATTAGTAAACTTAAAGGATTGATAGAAAGATTTCATAAATTTCAACCAATAGTAACTCCAGCTGCTCGCTCCATAAATACCAATGTTACCTATTTAAGGAAATGGTTAATATCATTATTTTAATGAGGTTCTTGTGCCAGACTATGTTAAGTAACTTCCTCCAAAATGCTGTTGATTAAAAAAATTAAGGTGAAGAGAAAAAACATTTATTAATACTGTTTGGATTTTTTAAAGTGAACTCATGTAGACAAAAAAAAAAATTATAATTATTGCAGCCTGTGTTTTTTGTCCGTTACTAATGACGTTCTGAACTTCCTGTCGCGTAATCTTTGATCAAGCTCCCTCCCATCTTTCTCCATCCTTTGCTGTATCTGATTTGAGCAACTTGAACATAATATCACTTAATGCACATCCGACCCCAAAGCTCTTTACTGCCACAGCAGACATGTGTAATGTTTTGTCATTAATTGATAATTAGGTTTTTGACATTGCCATACTGTTTTTTTTTTTTTAAATTATGATACTAATCCCTTAGCTATCTGTTAAATAAAAAGGCAGACCAGGGTCTATAATCATGTTTGGCAACCATGCTAAGTGAAAGACTACTCTAAATTTAAGACCGTAGGTAGCCCTGGTATAGCACATACTATACAGCTGTCAACATCAGACTGTTTTTTTATATATTTTTTTATAATCATTTTGACCTAAGCAAGGCAATAAAGTCACTAACAAACAGGCGATTACTAACTCTATTTCTGAGATGAGGAAGTATTTACAGTATTTACATTATTTGGACTATTTTCCTCATCTGTGTTCCATTTGTATGATGTTTCAGACTGTTTTTAATGTATATTTTTACAATCATTTTAAAGTCACTAACAAACAGGCGATTACTGACTCTATTTCTGACACGGGGTAGTATTTACAGTATTTACATTATTTGGACTATTTTCCTCACCTGTGTTGCCATTTGTACGATGTTTCAGCTGTTGTATGCTCCGGCCTTCTTCGGGTGCTAGAAATTGTGAATCGAACTCTTTATTACGATCACTGGAGTATATTATTCCTTGCATAAAGCCTCGATCCACTGGGTTATGTACCAAAGACACATGGCCCAGTGGATATACACGTTGGTTAGTTCCTGACTTGACTCTTAGTGTTGTGAGTTCAATACCAGGCTACAGCAGTGGTGAACAAGTAACTTGCAGGGTTAGAGGGAGATAACATGTCTTCCAATCGAGGCTTTACACAAAGAATGAGGATGATATACCCCAGTGATTGTAATAAAGGGTTTGGTTCGAAATTTCTAGCAACTAAAGACGGCCAGGGCATACAATGGCAACAAAGATGCTCAAGGAAAATAATCCAAATAATGTAAATACTGTAGGTGATTACCAAATATAAAAGAATACAGGAAAAGCATTATTAAATTGTAATAGCAATGAAAGAACAGGAATTAAGAAGACAAAAGATAATTGATATTGCATTTAAATTTTTGAAGATTAAACTTTACCGTAAAGCAAAAAGAATAATGGTAGAAATGATTAGAATAGAACTTAGGGTTACATCTAGCCATTGCTACTGTTAAATTATGAGACCTAGTTGCCAATCTAGTACAGCATTTAATTCATAAAGTCTAGTTCTCACGGTGGAAAGTTCATTGAAACAATTATCATGAAAGTATTTATTGAAAGGGCACAGGAAGCTATGTTACAGCAAAAGGAATGTGACTAAAGCCGAGATGCCAAGTCAGGACCAATGATATTGCAGATTCTTCTTTCAGGTGTGAGAACAATAAAGGAACAAATTAAGAAGACAGTTTTTATTTAGTTTCATTTAAAGATCAGAATGTAGGCATGAAGGGGTATGTGTGAGAGCCTGTGTGGGGGAGTGATAGTGGGTGTATGAATTTGTACGGAAGGCATTCAGGTAATGAGGATTTTAAATGTAGGCTGAAAACGTTAATTACAAGTAAAAACATTAAGAGCAGGAAGGGAAATTAGCAAGAGTAATAACATTTATTTCACCCCCCCCCCCCCCACACACACACCCAAGAAGAAAAAATAGTTATTTCAACAGAAATCTATATACTTGGAGGGTTTTAAAGAATAGCAAAAGGTGACTGGCATAAGTAGTTTAGTTTTAATTTTCGAAAATGGGATTAGCTAATCATTGATGAATATAGATAGTTTCAATAAATTTTCAGGAAGGGTATAGCTAATTATAAACCAGATGAATCGTAAAATTTTGTTTATAAATCTATCTTAATAAATAGAGGTAAGAAAGTATAATTACAATTAGCAATCCAAAGTATAGGGGTAAATTTAGTCAAGAAACAAAAAAAAAATGGATGAACATACCAGAAAGATTAGCCGCGAATAAAGATCCAGGAAATGGGTGCAACTTGGATTTGTTATTAAATAGGGGAGGACGAGAAAATGAACTCTTCCCATTGGCTAGGTACTTCTGGACTGAAAGTTAGGGTTACTGCCGGAACCGATATGATGTTTAAAATCCAAAATAGGCAATGAAGGCAGGACATCACTGAAGAGCTCCTTTAAGGACCAAAAATGTATTTATGGACAGAAAATAATATTTGACGTTGCTTCTAAATTTTTGAAGATCAAACTTTACTGGAAAGCAAGAAGCTGGAAGAGAGTTCCATAAGTGAGAAGCGTGATAGAAGAAAGTTCTATGCTGATCGTTTCTTCTATCACACATCTCACTTATGAAACTCTCCACTGGCTTCTTTCTTTCCAGTCAAGTTTGATCTTCAAAAATTTAGAAGCAACATCAAATATTATTTTCTGTCCATAAATACTTTTTGGTGCTTAAAGGAGCTCTTCTGTGATGTCCTGCCTTCATTGCCGATTTCGGGTTTTTAAACATCATATCGTCTCCGGTAGTAACTCCAACTTTCGGTCCAGAAGTACCAAGCTGACTCCTTACTTTTGTGCTACTTGTTTGGATTTAAATTTTCTTTTGGTAGAATTCATATTTTTTATTGTTAGCTCTAATTGTTGTCCACCCTGACCCAGGTTAGTAACACCCTTTTAGGGTCATATTTATGAATCCCAAACAAAATGCTATGAAAGTATAAAAGTCCTTTTCTTTTTTTTTTTAATCTCTTCATCTCAAGCAAGGCAGTACTGCCACTGATGCACTGGAGGCTACATAAGAGTAAAATAGATAGAGAGGAGGAGAGTAAAGAGAAAGATGGACCAGTTACAGGGGGTGAAAGAGAAAGGGCAAGAGAAGGATGGAAACACAGGTGTGAAGACAGTTGTGAAGGTAGAGAGAAAAGAAAAGAACAAGATATACAGGGTGATGTAGAAAGAACTGGAGTCAAGTGTATAAGAGATGGGTACTGACATTGCATTTAAATTCCTGGAGGTCGTAAGTGTCAGGAAAGCAAGTATACAGAAGGGGGTTCCACAGGCGGGAAGTGCGAGAAAAGGTGATGGAGTAGAATTCTCAGTTGTATTTGGTTGATCTAATTGTAAATGGGTGGGACCTTGTTGCCAGTCTGGTTGCTTGAGTAAATTCTTGTGACGGGGGCACCAGTGACTTAAGTTCATTGGAGCAGTAGTAATTATACCAGCAATACTTTATTTATAAAAAAAATATTATCAACAATGCATATTTATAGTAGAGTTTGGTATACCACTAAACAAGATAAACCAACCATCCAATCATAGAGGAATATTAATTTATTATAGAAGTATTTATAGAAAAAGGTGCAGGCAAGCTACATTACAGCAGTCGGAAAGTGATTGCACTCTACCCACGTCTATTGAACAGGTGAAGAGGTTCATCCGTTGTTCCCTGCTTAGGATGTGGTTTTCGGTTTTCTCTTTTTCAATCTTGTCACTCTTACGTAGCCCCCTGCACATCAGTGGCATTACCGCCTTGCTCGGGGTGATATGATAGAAAAAAAATTCTTCTTTGCATGTTATCGCTAAAATTGTAGCAGGAGCAGGAGCACCAAACAGAGACAGCAAGGTTCTAAACATGGAGGAATGGTAAACTTGTAATTTTATTATTATGTCAGTCAAAAAAAAAAAATCCTCCTTCCTCCAAACTTTTTGCATCTGGCTTTATTATTGTTATTCTCAGGTGCTGAAAATTTCTCAATCTGACCCAGTTTCCGAAATCTACCTAAATGACCAAATATCAGAATTTTTGGAAGTTCTTCTTGTTCACGTTCTGAATTTCTCAGCATTTGCTCATAAAGAAGAAAGAAAAAAAAAAAAACAGAAAAGAAAAATCTTGATAGAAAACAGCTTGTAAAAGTTGTATCTGGAAAAAATATTGTTGTGTTTGTCATTACTTTTGTTTCGTGAGGGAAGGGAGAATATATAGAGATAGTGGGGTAGCTTATGGGTTGGGGCTTTCTTATGTATGTCTGATGGAATGTGGACATAGTGTGTGTGGAGTCTGCTCCCAGGCATATACAAATATTTGGCATGATGCTTGCTGTTGCTGGATCACTGGAAAAGAATGAAAACTAAATGAAAAGAACAAAAGATGGAAAAAGAGAATAATCAAGTAAAGAACGAGTAAGAGGAACGAGAAAAAACTTTGCAGCATATATTAAGGAAAAGATAAATCTATGAAGGAATAAATGAAGAATGAAATTAAAATATAAAAAGGAAGAAGAAAGAAGGAAAACAAGAGACAAAGATGAAAGTAGAGATAAATTTTTGGAGAAAATGAGTTGTGGCTGAAATACTGTAAGATGTTAAAAAAAGTCATGTCAAAGGAAAAGTAAAGAAAAAGCATTGCCTAACAGATAAGGAAAAAGAAAAGTCAAAGGAAAAGTGAGAAAAAAGATTCCTTAATAAAGAAAAAAAGAAAGAAAAAATCTAAAGAAAAGCGAGGAAAAAGCATAAAAAGAAAAAGAATGAAAAAAATTGAAGGAAGAGCAAAGAAAAAGCATTGCCTAATACAAAAGGAAAAAGAACGAAAAAATTTAAGGAAGAGCAAAGAAAAAACATTGCCTAAGAAAAAAAGTAAAAGAAAGAAAAAAAGTCGAAAGAAGAGTGAAGAAAAGGCATTGCCTAATAAAAAGGAAAAAGAAAGAAAAAAGTTGAAGGAAGAGTGAGAGAAAAGCATTGCCTAATAAAAAAGAAAAAGACAGAAAAAAGTTGAAGGAAGAGTGAGAGAAAAGCATTGCCTAATAAAAAAGAAAAAGAAAGAAAAAAGTTGAAGGAAGAGTGAGAGAAAATCATTGCCTAATAAAAAGGAAAAAGAAAGAAAAAAGTTGAAGGAAGAGTGAGAGAAAAGCATTGCCTAATAAAAAGAAAAAAAAGTCGAAAGAAGAACTTTGCATAATGATGAAAGAGAATAAAATGAAAAAAAAACTTAAATTTGAAGAAAACATTGAAAAAGTAAAACATGAGATTTAAGAAAGCATTTTAAGATGTTATTTTAGAAAATGAAAAAAACAAAATTATCAAAATAAAAAAGAAAGAAGTACTGAAGAAATACAAAAGACGAAGATGACAAGTGAAATAGGAAAAAAAAAAGAATCTGGAGCAAAGCAATTTAAAGATTAAAAAAAAAAAATGGGCCAAAATCTAAAGAAAAGAAAAATGAACTCCCAGTCTATTTTGGGAGTTTTCTCTTGGAAAATTTGAATTGCTTTCTATGATTCATCCTTAAGTAGAATTGGGAACTTTGTTTTGTTTCCAGCAGCTTGTAGGGTTGGGGTTGCATGGCTCCGTCTTCTTCATCCCAGTGTTCCAAACATTCAGAATTCATTGACACCCCCATCAAAAAAATAAAAATCCACTACTTTCTTTTATGTTTACCTCGTGTCCAATCTCTTTCTCTTGTATTCAGATATTATATGTTCTACTTTTGGTATTAGTTGCGATGCAATCTGTATTTCTCTTCTGGAGTGGTTACCCTGCATTGACAGGGAGATTATAGGTTGAACAAAAAGAACAATTTCCAAAGAAGTGTAATGCCCACCTTTGTTCTTTATCCCCATTTAGGAAGCATTATTATTATTTTATTTATTTTTTTATAATAATATCACCCCAAGCAAGGCATTTTACTGCCAGTTTTGCAGGGGGTTACATAGGAGGAAAGTTATGAGAAAGAGTGACAGATTATAGGGGGTGTCAGGAAGTGGGTAAGAGAAGGATGACTGTGGCCATAAAGTGAGGCATCAATTTATATATTGTTTGGAATATAAAATTGATCCCCCACTTTATATTTACATAATAATTTCTTATCTTTTTTTATTCATTTCACCCCAAGCAAGACATCCTCCCTGCCACTGGTGCGCAGGGGGTTACATAGGAGGAAAGTTATGAGAAAGAGTGACAGGTTATAGGAGGTGTCAGGAAGTGGGTAAGAGATGGATGAGAATACTGATGAGAGTGGAGTGGATGGAGAAAGGAGTATGAGAGAAAGGATGCTGGTTAGTGAGATAGGAAATGATTGTTTTTACATTTAAATTTTTGGAGATTTTCGCTGTCAGGGAAGCAAGTAAACGGAAGAGAATTTCACAGGCGGGAAGTTTTTTTTTTTAATCATATCACCCCAAGCAAGGCAAAAACACCACTGATGCGCAGGGGGCTACGTAAGAGTGAAAAGATTGGAAAAGAGAAAAACCGGAAACCACATCCTAAACAGGAAACAAGGGATGAGCCTCTTCACCTGTTCAATAGACGTGGGTGGAGTGTGAACCGGGCAATAGTTTAGTCTATCTACTCCAATTGAAAAAAAAAAGTGAGAATATTGGAAAAGAGAAAACCAGAAACTGCATCCTAAACAGGAAACAAGGGATGAGCCTCTTCACCTGTTCAGTAGATGTGAGTGGAGTGTGAACCGTTTAATAGTAGATCATTCTATTTGTCTATATTTCTGAGATGAGGTAGTATTTACATTATTCGGACTATTGTCCTCATCTTTGTTGTCATTTGTATGACGTTTAATAACATTACACCACGCCGAGGTGCCACTCCCAGAAGTACTCCCCGAGTAATGGTAAGACATTATTGTCGACGGGCGATAGTTTAGTCTATCTACTCCAATTGAAAAATGTGAGAAAAGAAGCTGCTGGAGTAAAATTTGCGTTTACATTTCATTGGTTTCACAGTAAAAGGGTGGGACCTAGTTGCTAATCTTGTGACTTGAGTAAATTCATATATAGGGGGCACCAGATAGCTAAGTTCTTCAGAGCAGAAGCCGTGAAATTATTTGTAGAACTTATATCAGATTTCTAAAATTTTTGTCTTCTTATTTGGCAAATTGACTTTTGTCACTTTGTCACCGATGAGATGTGGCTTTCCGCTGTCTTTTCTACAAATATTTTCATGGCTTCAGCTCTGCTGGTGCCCTCTCTGCATGAATTTACTTTGGCTACTAGATTGGAAATTAGGTCCCACATTTTTACAGTCAAAACAGTCAAATGTAATCACCACATCTACTCAATCAGTTTCTTTTCTCACACTTCCCACCTGTGGAATTCCTTTCCCTATACTTGCTTCCCTGATAGCTACAATCTCCAAGTGTTTAAGGGCAACCTCAGTTGCCATCTTTTATCTTCCGATTCCTATCTTTCTCTTATCCTTTCCCTGTGTCTTGTTCTTCTTTCTTCTCATTCTCCTCCCATCTAACCCCGTGTGCACCAGTGGCAGTATTGCCTTGCTTGAGGGTGAAACGCTTATAAAAAAAATGTGACAAAAGCACATTATTTACATTGTTCAAATTATTATCCCATCTTTGTCATATTCACAATGTTTTGGTCGTTGTATGCTCTGATCTTCTTTAGGTGAACGGAATTTTGAGCCAAACCTTTTTTGATTACTGATGACAGTAGTGGCAAACAAAAACTTAGAGAGTTTAGATAAAGGGAGATAACTAAGATATTTAGTGATTGAATTTAAAGTTTTTGTTTCAGAATTCCAGTCACCTGAAGAAGGTCAGAGCATACAATGGCCGAAATGGGAATATGACAAAAAAAGATGAGGACAACAATCTGTGCAATGTCAATAATGTAAATAACTTATATCAGAAATATAGACAAATACAAAAGCACAGTCTATGTATGGATCATATACAAAACTTAATTAGGTGTCTTGCATAGGGTTATGGTTAACAAGCTCCATAGATAAGATGAAACATGATTCACATTAAGTGTCTGATTTTCAAGTTTAACTGTATCATCAGAGAAATTAGAATTTAACTAATTTTCAACTTGGCTTTTATTTCGTTTTCTTTAATATTTTCATGGTTTATGGGCAAATCCATTGAAACACGGGTTCTTGCTAGAACGGATGTTTCAACCTGTTATCATAAACCCTTTGTCTGTTCAGGGCATTTTGGGATATGGAAATCACATATTCTGTTCTGTACTTCACATATGATGCAAAGGACAGCCAAAGGGTTAAGCAATGTTGAGGCTAATCAGTACCTATATAGGTGACCACTTGGAAATACGAGGTGCTGTAAGCTTAGATGAGCATGGGGTCTAATGGATAACTACACATAATTGAAAATCAGAGAGCCAAGTTCTAAGTCTGGTCAGGTTCTTCTTGTTCACATACATGCAAATACGTTAGTGTCAGTAAATCATAATTATTTTTAAAAAATTCTTACAATCTAAAACTTTTTCTAACTTTAAATAATCTGTAAAAGGTGGATAACCCATAAAAAAGCAATCATATTTTTTTATCATTTATTTCCAGTGTTTATGCATGACACTGTGTTTGATTTCTATAATAATATTCTTAAAAATCAAGTGTTCATCTACCTAAGATAAAACATGTTTTGTCCTCCCTTATCTAGATTTGGTTTTTACGAAATAAAAGTCATTTTATCATGATACTGGATCACTGGCACAAAACATCTCAAAATGGAGGTTTTCTTAATTTTTTTTATATATTCAATGTTGTGTCAGGTTTTTATCTAATGCTGGTAATGGTCATGGCAATATCCTGGTTATTAGTTGCAATGCAATCTGAATTTCGCTTCTGGAATGATTACCTCGCTTGCCAAGAAGAATATTAGTTGAACATAAAGAATAACTTTCAAAGAAGCAGAAGTGTGATATTTTTTTTTAATCTCCATTTAAGAAACATTATATATATATATATATATATATATATATATATATATATATGAGTGAGTATAGTGTTTCTCCCCCGAAGAAGTGTTTGAATCCAAACACTGAAACAACCATATGATTGTAGGGGAGAGGACATATATAGAAGAAATTATGTACGTGTTCTATAACATAATTTATAATATATAATATAATATAATATAATATAATATATATATATATATATATATATATATATATATATATATATGGTATTTCTTTATGTTCTCCTTCTTTATATTCTGTTCCCTTTTCTTTCTTCTTTTCTTTTTTGCTTCCCCTTTCTTTTTCTTTCATTTTTGATTTCTCTTACTTTTTTCTTTCATTTTTCTTTCTTTTTTTCTTCTTTGAATGCTCCTTCTATTTCTTATTCTTCTTTGAATTCTCTTTCTATTGTTTCTTCTGAATTCTCTTTTTACTTTTTTTGAATTCTTTTCTTTTCATTGTTTCTTCTTTGAATTCTCTTTTTATTTCTTCTTCTTTGAATTCTCTTTTTATTTCTTCTTCTTTGAATTCTCTTTTTATTTTTTCTTCTTTGAATTCTCTTTCTATTTTTTCTTCTTTGAATTTCTTTTTTCTTTCTTAATTTTTTCTTTCATTGAATTCTCTTTCTATTTTTTCTTCTTTGAATTCTCTTTCTATTTTTTCTTCTTTGAATTCTCTTTCTATTTTTTCTTCTTTGAATAATCTTTCTATTTTTTTTCTTTATATTCTCTTTCTATTCCCTTTTCTTCCTTACATTTTTTCTTTTAATTCCTTTTTCTTTGGTTTTTATTTTTCATTTTTCTTTCTTTCAATTCTTACTCTTTTTATTTCTATCATAGCCATCTGTTGCTACTCCTTCCTATTTTTTTTCATTCTTCCCTTTCATTCTGTTTTGTTCTTACTTGACCACCCCTCAAATAATTTCTTATTCCTCGTTTTTTTTCATTCCCTTTTATTTTTTACTTTTACCCATATTTCATAGAAATTTCTTTTTTCATAATAAATTTCTTCAATATGTGACATTATTTTAAAATAAGTTTTTTTTTCTTGTCTGTAAGAAATTTTTTATTTATAATGTAAATTTCTTTCATAGCAGCCACTAATTGTTGTGTCTCCCCAATGTGTCACTTTGTTTTCTTTTACTCAAAATCTCAGGCTCTGACTCCATTCTTGGGAGCTCACAGACATTTCTGAAACTGGAGAAGTTGTTTTGAAAGTAAAATTCGGGGTTCCATTGGGGGCATCAAAGATGGCAGATGAATTACAATAGTGGATGGTTTGATTTCAGATTAAAGGGTGGAGTTGTGTGATTTTTATAACTTTGAAATGACAGTTTTTGGAGAATGTGGGGTGGAACCACTTCTGAATTTTATTTTTTTTTGTATCATTAAAAAGGGTCCCAAAGGTCTTATGCTTGGTGGGATCATATTGGCAAAAATGAGTTAATTGGCTCTTGTGCTATGAAAAACTTACTGCAACATGACCTTTTTCTTTAATGTTTACTTTCCGCAAGCTGGTCACATTTCCATTGTCAACCACTGAGAATATAACCGATTGTACTTCCTTGTTTTGTGGGGAGCTGCTTCATTCATCCTTTTTTTTTTTTCAATCTCATTTGAATTAATTCAAGATAAAATAGAAATAGCTTAGTCTGTTGCTATGATGTTATTTTTTCCAATGGTGTTGCAATTTTCTGACAAGGAATAACAGAAAAATAGTGTCAGTAATCTGATGTGGTACTGAAAATTCTTCAGCCTAACCAGCATTCCAAAATCCAACCAAATGAACAACCATTAGGTTTTTTCTTTTATAAGGACTTTCTGATAAGGAAGAGACATTTCAGCATGGCTCACACACACACACATATATAATACCACCCACCGGTTCACACTCCACCCACGTCTATTGAACAGGTGAAGAGGCTCATCTCTTGTTCCCTGTTTAGGATGTAGTTTCCGGCTTTCTCTTTTCCAATCTTTTCACTCTTACGTAGCCCCCTGCACATCGGTGGCGTTACTGCCTTGCTTGGGGTGATATGATTTAAAAAAAAAAAATAAGGAAAAAGAGTTTCCGGCTTTCTCTTTTCCAATCTTTTCACTCTTACGTAGCCTCCTGCACATCGGTGGCGTTACTGCCTTGCTTGGGGTGATATGATTTAAAAAAAAAAAATAAGGAAAAAGAAAAAATATATATATATATATATACATATATAAACATGATTAGGTTTTTCACTTAACTGAGCAGTGTTGTTTCAGTCATGATGGCTTTGAAGATTTGTGAAGGCATTATTGTGATGTCTTTACTCGTCAAGATTTTTGTTTTCCTGTATTCCCCTAAGCATCATTTTAACACACACACACACACACACACACACACACACACACACATTGCTTTAAAAGTAAAATAATTTTAATATTACAGGGCAAAATAAAAAAATAAAATTTAAAAGAAAAAAGAACTGGTTTCGTTCCTGCTCATCTTAGTTCTGTACCACAAAAAATCTTAAGGACACATGGCCCAGTGGATATAGACGTTAGTTAGTTCCTGTGACTTGACCCAAAGAGTTGTGAGTTCAATACCAGATTACAGCAGTGGTGAACAAGTAACTTACAGGGTTAGAGGGAGATAACTCATGACTTCGAAAAAAGGCACTAGGCAAGGAATGGAGTTCATATACCCCAGTGATTGTAATAAAGGGTTCGGTTCAAAATTCCTAGCACCTGAAGAAGGCCGGAACGTATAACAGCCAAATTGTTGTGCAAATGGCAACAAAGATGAGAACAATAGTTTGAATAATGTAAATACTACCTCATATCAGAAATATAGACAAACACAAAAAATATGTTTAAATATATATATATATATATATATATATGCAAGTGTCATTAAAAATGACTGTCAGTTATTTTTAATGAAACGGGAGGATATCTTGAACAGCGCATGTAAAAGGAGGGCATTACCGTGGCCACAAAGTGAGGGATCCGTTAATATATTATTTGTAATAAAGAATTGATCCTCCACTTTAGATCCACAAAATTTCTTGTCAATCAAGGATTAGGTATGAATGTACCATTTCCCCTCAGTTATGGGTTAATTAGAAAGACTCATGTCCCTAAACCATTACTATATATATATATATATATATAAGAAAATACAATTTAGAAATATTTTCTGGCTTAAAATAATCTGTAAAGAGCTAATGAACTGTAGAAAATGAATCTGTCAAAAAAAAAAAATTGTTCTGATGACTCAAACAAAAAAAAAAACCATTGTATTCAAGAAATAATATTTTTTCTTAGTTTATGTTAATACTAACACAGACTTTGAAGAAACGTATAATTTGAGTTTCTCATTGCATAAGCCCATTCTTATTTTACTCTCTTGGATTCTTTTACTCTCTTTCTGGCTATAAACAGCCATTTTATTCATAATTATTTGTTTATTTATATTTTTTTTTTAGCAGAACAGTGTGGAATGGTAGTCGGTAGCAAAGAATCTCTTTTCCAAAGTCTCAAACAATTTCTTGCGCTTGCTTTTGCTTTTAAGCTGTAACTATCCGCCAGAGGATGTATTTGTGGTTCTCGGCTTTTTTCCCCTCCTGCTGGGCAATAACCGCTTGTTTTATTGTGGGTTCATGCATGATTGGCTATTGCCATGTTACCGCCACTTTACACCTTTGTATATCATTCATGCAATTTTACCAATTTGTTATAATCTTCACCTTGCATTTGCATTCAATTTGACATTTATTTTAGATTCTTTATATATATATATATATATATATATATATATATATTGTCATCCGCAGACAGATCTGTTTCGCTGTATCACAGCTCATCAGTACGGTTAGACTCCGATTGCTACACAACCCAGTCTCGAAACCCGACCGATTTTGCGTTAGTCGGCGAATCTACCCCTGGGCCACGGGGCGTTGAGCGGAAGAAGGCAGTCTTTTTAGCGCATATCATATTACGCGCCCAATAGCTAGAGTGCTCAAATTCATTTTTACTGAATGAGTGATGCGTAGCATTTTGTTTCTTTCATTTTTTTTTTACAATTTTTTCTTCTTTTCTATCTTTTCTCTTCTTCATTTCTTCTTTCACCTGATCATGCCCTCCATCTTATTTTCTTCTAATTTCATTCATTGCTGCTTCTTTATTTAATCTTTTTTGTTTATTCCTTTTTTTCTTTCTTTTACTCCTTTTTTTTCTCTCGTTCATATCTTCTCACTGTCTTTCTTTTACTTCATTCTGTACCGGCTCTGCAAAAATTGTTTTTCAAGGGTTTTTCCTGGAATGATGATCTGTATGACCTAATAGTTAGGCTACGAGAAAATAGGAATGAAAATTTAAATTTCCGTCATCAGATAACTGGTATATTTTATACCAGTGTTGTCAAAAGAGAATTGATCTCAGATTTCTGAGTGTTGTTTCTTGCTTTTCGTCATTCTGCTGTTATTATTCAAAGAGAGTTTGAACTTAATTTTATCCAAACAGTTCTTCAGTGTCTGTGTGTGCAGGTGTATATACACTACCGGCCATAATTATTAGGCCACCCTAGTGTTTTAAAATATTATGTATTTCATACTATTTTTTAGTATTTATTGCCAAGTGAATAATTTTAAATCAAAGTAGAATGCTTCTTTTGTAAATACTGCACAATAACATGTGCATCAAATGAATTTATAAATATTTAATAATCACCTATATTGCAGTTTCATCAATGAAAGAATGGAAAGAATTTTAGGTGATTCAGATGAGCTCATCTTTGCTTCCTTGCCTTGTAAAATTTTGCAAAGTAATAATATCAAAAGAACCATTCTGTTTTCATTTGGCAATAAATACTAAAAATCGTATGAAATACATAATTTCTTTTAAAAAAAATCTGGGGTGGTCTAATAATTATGGCCAGTAGTATGTGTGTGTGTATATATATATATATATATATATATATATATATATATATATGTACACCATTTGATTGAAAACAGAATATCTATTCAAATATGAGCATTGATTCAAAATTATATTCACACACACACACACACACACACACACACACATATATATATATATATATATATATATATATATAGTCATCTGGAACAGATCTGTTTCACCATATCACAGCTCATCAATACAGGTTAGACATCCAATTGCTTTTAGCCAGGATTGAAACCTGACCGAATTGTCATCAGTTGGCAATTCTACCTCTGAACTATGGGTGCTTGGTAGAAGAAGGCAGACTTTTAGTGTGTGATATGCCATGTAAGCATATGCCAGTAGTTAAGAGTGTTCTAATTCATTACTAAATGAACGATGCATAGATGCTAGAACACTACTGTTTTTTTTTTCAAAGTTTACCATTCTTCCAGAGTGCTCAATCAGGGTGTGATTTGTGTGCGTGTTGAATTATGATAATGTTTAATGGCAAGATTGTTGTTTTTTCAGTAGTTTTGCTGATAAAAAGTAATTTGGCAAGCAGGTTTTTATCATAAAGTGCTCGATATTGTGGTGGAGATAGCACTGATAGTTTTAGTGCAAAGAATTTGTCACTTTAACAGCAGATTCATATTGAATTTGAAGCTTTGTGAGGTCACCATTGTGATGACTTCACTCACTGGGGCTAGGTTTCTTGCTGTGAGTCCTGTTTTTTTCTTTTTTAATATGGAGATTGGTGTGATTTGAAATTTTGTGGGATTGGTAATAGATGTAAAAACAAGAAAATCTTAGTAGATACATTAATTTTGTCAAATCATCAATATTGCATTCATCTTAACATACATACAGATATTTGAGTATTATTCAACAGTAGTCAAGATGTGAACTATCTTTCATTAGCTGCATAGTATATGCTTTGCCAGGACTACTTATGGTTAAGAATTCAGTTTTCTTTCTCCTAGACCAGTTGCTACACAAGGCTATAGAACCCAGTCTTTCGTACTATTTATCCATAGCTGGGGGGAGAAGAATTGTTTTCATACCTTTCCCAAGGGTATTAGCATATGAATGAGTGTAATAACTAAAGCTGAATTTGAACTCAGCTCTCTGATTCCTCAATTTGAGCCACTAACTATTACTCTACCATGTCTCCATCAACATCCTAACCCAGAGATGAAATACAACATTTGGAAGATTAGCTGGCAGCTTAAGACAGATTTTTTTTTATTTTATTGGTTGTTTCTCTTTTAATTCTACTTTTTTATTGTGCAGAAATCAATTTTTGTTTTTACATCTGTTTATATACTCATCTACACATATACTTTGAAAAGGCTGCTCACTTCCCATTGGCTCATAGCTTTATATATATATTTTTTTTTTAATCATATCACCCCAAGCAAGGCAGTAATGCCACTGATGCGCAGGGGGCTACGTAAGAGTGAAAAGATTGGAAAAGAGAAAGCCGGAAACCACATCCTAAACAGGGAACAAGGGATGAGTCTCTATACCTGTTCAATAGACGTGGGTAGAGTGTGAACTGAGCTATAGTTTAGTCTATCTACTCCAATTGAAAAAAAAAAAAAGAAAAGTGTGAAAAGATTGGAAAAGAGGAAGCCGGAAACCACATCTTAAACAGGGAACAAGGGATGAGCCTCTACACCTGTTCAATAGACATGGGTGGAGTGTGAACTGGGCGATAGTTTAGTCTATGGTTGCGAAAGCTTTCTGATTGGTTGGTTGATAGTTGTCTATTTTTAGAAATGAGGAAGTTTTGGTTTCCTTGTTATTATTTGTTTTTTGTTTTTTTACTTGCATCCTGATTTGTGAATCCTTTCTGATTGTTGGTCAAACTATGACTTTGTTTGCCTGGCAAATTCTATTAGCCATCTATTTTTAGAATTGGGAGATTTTTTTTATTTACTTTTGTTTATTTATTTCTCTATGACCACAGGGTAATTGCTTTTATTTTCTTTGGCTTTTGTTGTCACATACTTTCCCCTTTCCCTGCCAACTGTTTTAAAAAACTAAAAGAGAGAAAGATATATCTTGTCACTTTGACCAATTGATTGAGTTAGTCTCAAATGAGCTGGACAAGTTTAAGTCAATTAACAGAGGAAACCAAATTATTTGTTGAATGAATTTTTCATGAGGTCCGAGAATAAAAAAAGTAAAAAAATAAATATTTTTTACTTTTTTTCTAAATTCTAACTCATTTCTCTTTATTTCATACTCTTGTACACACACACACACATATATATATATATATATATATATATATATATATATATATAAGAGTGTGTGTGTGTGTGTGTTTGTGCATGTGTGTATGATATATAATAGTATCCAAAACAAAATGGAAGGTCATGAGATACAGGGGAAAAAAGCTATAACATGTTTTGTTTTGTTGAACGTCTGTTGGGTTCATCCTTGTTAGGGTAAAATGAAAACCAAAACTGTGTGTAAAGAAAATGTGTAAAAGATCTCAATCCATTTTCAATACACACAGTTTTCATTCTAACCTGTCTAAGAAACCAAAAGCAACAGACATTATGCAAAATACATCATTTATAACTTTCCAGACACACACACATATATTGTGTATTTGGGCAACAATCCTTCTTTTATACATGTTTTGTTAAATGCAGCCGATTCGGTCGGGTCAGTCCTGGGCTAAGAAGCGAACGGAGTCTAAGTCGTACTGATGAGCTGTAATACAGCGAAACAGATCTGTCTGTGGATGACTATAGTTTATATATATATATATCAGAGAAAACTCAACACATATCTAAAGTGATTATAAATCCTCATTTATTTCAACAAGTGGGTGAGTTTCCATCTCCTAAGATTAAACATAAAATGGTTTAATTTAATTCAGAATATTCAAAAAGAAGGTGTTAGCTCAGAAATGAATTTGCTTCTAGTGATGTCACGGTAGTTAAAAGTAAGAAGTATTTACAGCTTAGCATTAAAATATAGTGATCATATATAAAACTAATCCTGATGAGTGTAATGGTGTCCTCACGAAACTTTGAAGTTGGTATAATCCTGCTCAATTAAAGTGACAAACTCTTTGTGTTTATATATCTATCACAATGTTGAGGTTTTTGGGGTCATGGAGATTTACATGACACCTCAAAATCCATCTCTCAATGTTTTGTTTTTATAATCATCTCACCCCAAACAAGACAGTACTGCCACTGGTGCACTGGGGTTTACATAATAGGAGAGTTAAGAGAGAGGAGAACAGGTCACAGTATTGTTGGAGACTGGGTAAGAGAAAGATGGATACATTGGTGTGACGAGAACTGTGCGAGAGGAAAGTGTAAAGTGAGGAGAAGGATGAGAGCCAAGTAGATAAGAAATGACAGTTGACGTTGCATTTAAACTCCTGGAGATTGTAGCTATCAGGGAAGCAAGAATATGGAAGGGAAAGAGCTACTCCATATTATTAAATATGCACAGGGTATAAAGATTTAAGCCTTGATATAATAGTTAAACATTAAAAATATTAATGATCCTGTTCGTTGCAACAGGTCAGTAAAGTGTTATTGACTGTATAATGATATTGGAAAAGAGTTTA
The DNA here is from genome assembly GCA_037127315.1 of Ascarosepion bandense. Classification (NCBI taxonomy): domain Eukaryota; kingdom Metazoa; phylum Mollusca; class Cephalopoda; order Sepiida; family Sepiidae; genus Ascarosepion; species Ascarosepion bandense. The sequence continues at coordinate 4,395,363 of JBBBDQ010001775.1, forward strand.
GTTCTGTGAGTAATTGATCGTGGCTAATTGAATGCCACCAATAAGTTATCTGTTGTAATTAGGGTCAATCAATAGTTCGGTATCGGTCTATTTGTATATACTAGTTTTATTTCCTTTGTGTATTTAATTTTGCTGTCGTTACTTATCTCGTTTATTTGGAAAAAATACTTTGTTTCTCTGGCTTATACGCTAAGTTGTAATGCAATCAAATAATAATATGAGTGAATATAAAGATTTAAGCACATTTTATATAAATTTTAGTTCAGTAGAAAAAGATACATCGAAATATGTGAAGTCCAAAAAGGAAGACTAACTACATAAGTACATAAGTGAGTGACTAATGCTTCTAATAATAAATCCTATTTTTTATAACTTTTTTCTGTTTAATATTTTTGTATGCGCTTTTCAACATGTAAAATTCTGATGATATCTTTTATCATTTTTGTCAATCAAACTTTGCTCATCACTTATCATTTTATCAAAATTGATTATCAGAATTAATTATAAATAATTATTTTTTTTATTTTTTTTAATCAACTGCATATAAATTTTTTTTCTTTTGAATATTTTTGAATGTAGTTTTCAACATTAAATTTGTATTAATTTAATAGCAATGCCTGGAAAAATCATGGATTTCATGGAAAAATGCACGCCTAAAAAGTAATATTCTTAAGATTATATTAAACCTGGAAAAGAACAGGACAAGTTATTAAACCTGGAAAAGTAAAGGACAAGATATTCTAGTGAAGTAAAAAAATAAGAAATTTCTTACATAAAATATTACTGCTAAAAATAAAATTATTATTTAATCATATTCATTCAGAAGATTATTTCTAGTGCTATAACAGAATGAAAATCATCATTATATAAATTTAGTGCTTAAAAGTACAATCATCCAACCACAACAATGGTTGAATATTATCTTAAGTCTGACATTGAGTGAATCTCGGCAGCTTTCAAGCTTCACCACTAATTCAATTCTTAACCAAATTTCAAACAGTTTACAGTGTTACATAGAGCACCTCCTTAGCTACATTTTGAAAAAATCTTTGAATTTTGGTTCAGTAGAAAAGTTATATCAAAATATGTGAAGTTCGAAAAGGGCGACTAATTACATAAGTACATAAGTGAGTGAGTGACTAACGCTTCTAATAATAAATCCTATTTTTTATAACTTTTTTCTGTTTGATATTTTTGTATGTGGTTTTCAACATTTAAAATTCTGATGATATCTTTTATCATTTTTGTCAATCAAACTTTGCTTATCTTATTTGTGGGCATGACGGTAAAGGCCTCTGATTGGGAGGTTGTAAGGGGCATGGAACCACCTCTTAATTGCTGTTGTTCCCAGGTCCACCCTGACCCAGCGTGGTAGCACCTGTTAGGGTCCCAGCTATGGGCAAATAGTTAACCCCCCAAACTAGGGTCAAAACACTATGAAAGTATAAAAATACACTTTTATAGAAATATATACATAAAAATAGACTTTTATAGAAAAATATACATTATTGAAGGAAAAATATTAGCAACAATACATTATTTAAGAAAAAATTATTACCATAACACATTTTTGAAGGAATAAAATTATTCTCAGCAAAACATTTTTGAATACAAAACTAGAAGACATTTTCAGTTTTCTAAAATAAAAAAAGAATAAAAAGCAAAGATTTTCATTAAAATCTGATGAATTCAACCTTGTCGCTATAATCAAACATTAAAAATATAATACTTTAAAACCCTACCTTTTTGGCATATCAACCTCAATGGGTGATTTAACCCACAGAGGTTGATATGCTGTTAAACAAAACTCAAACTTTGCTTATCATTTATCATTTTATCAGATTGATTACAAATAATCAATTTTTAATTGTTTATTTTTTTAATCAATTGCATAAAATTTTTTTTGTTTTTAATATTTTTGAATGCAGTTTTCAGCATTAAATTTGTATTAAATTAATAGCAATGCCTGGAAAAATCATGGATTACATGGAAAAATGTGCACATAAAAAGTAATACTCTCACGATTATATTGAACCTGGAAAAGAACAGGACAAGTTATAAAATCTGGAAAAGTAAGGGACAGGATATTCTAGTGAAGTAAAAAGAAAGAAATTTTTTACTTAAAATATTACAGCTAAAAATAAAATTTTAATAAATATCTTGTCTTTGACTTTTCCCGGTTTAATATAATCTTAAGAATATTACTTTTCATGCACACATTTTCCAATGTAATATATATATATATATATATATATATATATATAAGTTAATGACAAAGGATAAAAATGTTTTGTGTTACAACCTTCTTTAGGACTTCATCAGAATAAAGTCATGTTTACATCAAAAAGATTCTTTTTTTTTCTTCTATGTGCCCTGTTCCTTCAGAATGTAGGCGATCATGACTTTCCACGTCTACCTATCTTTGGTGGCTCTTAGCACACCTTCTCCTGTTACACCATGCAACCCCTGTTCCATCATCCACCTGATTAGGTCCTTCAAATATGTTATCTGTTGCTTTCCCCTGTCTCTTTTCCCCTTTATCTGGCCTATCAGTATCAGGTTCTCCAAGCCCTTTTTCCTCATTGCATATCCTATGAACTTCAGCTGTCTCTTCCTGATGCTCAGTATTAATTTCCTTTTTGTTTCCATCATTTCCAAAAACTCATCATTGCTCACATGCTCAATCCATGATATTCACAGCATCCTTCTGTTGAACCACATTTCATTGCTTCAAGTTTTTCCTTCATCTTTGATGATATTGTCCAGCATTCATTGCTATATTGAAGAACTGACAACACATAGCAATCTAGAACTTTCTTCTTTGTTTAAAATGATTACACATGTGTGTAAAGGGTGTGAGACTGCAAATGTTTTTAACATTTTGTCATTGATTTTTCTAATATTGATCTGGTATATAACAATTTATATATCATACACCTCCTCACATATACCATGCACACACACACACACACACACACATATATATATAAACATATGGAGATGTGCAGAATTCTCAGGCTGGCCCACTTCGCCAAATCAGTATTCAGATGTTTGTTCACTAAAATATTGATCTGGGAAAATTTCATCTCATGTTGGGTTCCTGGAAGTTCTCCTCCCCCTGTTACCTACTAAAATCATTTGCTCCCCGAACAAGTGATGTGAACTGATTTTAGCAGTATTCTTTGCACCCTCTCTTATTCAAAACACTCTAGGAATTGTCCTGTATCCAACTGAGAACATTGCAGCACCACCATCCAAACTTTGCAGCACCTCCTCTAAACACAAATGCGCACTGGTTTTTTTTTATCTTTCTTGTCTTTTTTAGTTTTTTGATGAAGGCAGTATAATGATTTCACTTTTCTCTTTTGCAGGTAAATGGGCAAGATCTATCACAATCGACTCATGAGGAAGCTGTGGAGGCCTTTCGTACAGCTAAGGAACCCATTGTGGTAGAGGTATTACGGAGAGGTAATAAGACTAAAATGAAAAGTAGGTCTCCAACTATGGTATCAGTTGGGACCCAAACAGAGGAAGAGATTTTCTGTCAAAATGGAAGTCCGCCCACTCCTCCACCTGGATTTTATACTTACAATGGTACTGGGTAAGTCAAGAATTTTTTTTTTTTTTCTTCAATGCTTTCATGTTTCACATAAAGTTTTGTTCCACACTAATAGCACAACTCTGAGTTTTATACATGACACTTTAGTCAGGTGCAGATTGAAAGCTGACCATTGTAAAATTTAAATATTGATCTGCTTACATTTCTGAGATGAGTTATTTTAATTATTTATATTATTCTGTAGAATAACAATACTTACTGGCGTAAGGGTACCAGCTAGAAGACTAAAATAAAGCAGGTTGTAACTCAATACAAAGCCTGCAGTATTCAGTTACCCCACCACTGGGGAGAAATGTGGCACAAAGCCTTTTTTTAATGTGGTTTCTTCGGGCCATATAGCCTAACTAAAAGTGTCTGTCTAATATTCCCCAGTCATGACTCTACCCTTCGGCGGAGTCATGACTGGGTTAATGCTCTCCGCCTGAAAGCAGAGAGCTGACAGTGACAATGGCAGTTATTGAGAGAAAAACCCTGCAAACTATGACTGGACTTAAGCTAGTATTCATACAGAAATGCTTCCACTCATTTGCCAGCAGCCAATCATAACCCAAGCAATGGACTATCCCACTTGAACTCAATGAGATGCTCCAGGGCACCATAAATAGCTCTCTTTCTCAAGATGGATTATTCTGGTCTTAGATTGTTCCGCATCTGCGTTCTTATCTTCACAATGTAATTGTTCTGCAGTTCAAACTGTTTTCCTTATCTTTATTGTGATATTCACAATGTTTCAGCTGCTTGGCTCTTCTTCAGGTGATATTTCTCAGAATTTCAAACTGAGTCTTTTATTTTGACCATACTGTAGATTGGTCTAATTTCATCTGCCATATATCAACCTAAGTAAGCCTAAGCATCCAATGGTAAAAATGTCTTAAATATGTGTTGTGGACACGTGGAGTTTGTTCGAATCCTTGTCGCCAAGTTGTTGTGGAGTACAACATAGATGATTGTGCATTGTATGTTAGTACAAATTTTGGTCCCTTAGGTTCGACATACTGGTGGGAACTTTGTATTATCATATAGTAACACAGAGTAACTTGCCAGGTAACTGACTCATATTTTCCCATGTCTACTTGCTACACTGTTACTTATATTAGGAGGGAGAGTCTATTATACCAAGACAGGTGAGTTCACCATAACAATATGGCAATAAAGATGAGGACAACAAATGTAAACAGTTGAATACTGATATTTTGCCATAACTGTTATAATAATGGAGCAGTCCATTCATTTAGTGGGTGGGGATACACATATATGCATCCATATGCAAACATATAAACACAAATAAACAAACACATAATATAATTTAAATACAAATATATGCATCTAATAGATATTTTCAAATATAATATACATGTACTCACAAATATCATTCACATATACAAATATATATATATATATATATATATATATATATCCTCTCTATTATAAAAAATACCGTTGTGTAGAAAGGGAGTCATTGTTAGATCCAACATGCTTTAAGAAATAATAAATAAGCAGAGCGTCTACTTAAATATGAGTATCCAGTAAAAATGACATATGCTCTCTTTTATAATAAAGACTGTTGTGTATTTATTTGTAAGTACAGTGGCCTAAGTAAAGTTTTCAGTCATGAGAAATGAACTACTTCCAATTACAAAATTTAATTATCAGGCAGCTCTCTGATACATTTTATCAAATTCGGTAAGTTTTAGATTTCACCAAACTCTTGAATCTGATTTTCATGAAAGAAAGTATTCTTCATTAAAATATTTTTGCAGCAATTCCAAAAAGTAATAATCGGTTGGTGTAAGGTCAGGTGAATATGACGGGTTGGGTAGAACAGATAAAATGAGTTCCAAAGTTTTTCTTGCGTTATTCTTGCTATAATACAGTCTTGCATAGTCACAGATAACAATATTTTTTTTCCGCTTTGATAATGCTTTTTTAAGTAGTAATCGATGAATGTATTCTATTCAGTCGAAAATAATTTTCGTTTCTGTTTATCAACTTTATTCTTTTAAAAATCAAGTAAAATTTCATTTTATTCAATTACGTATTCACTCATTATTTGCAATGATTTGATGAGTAGAACATTTTGACAAATCTGGTTTTCATTAGAGGAAACTTTCAGTATTGAAGTTATTTTATAGTTGTCAAAAAATGTAATGATTCATTGATGTAAGGTCAAGTGAATACGGTCTTTGTGGCTAGAATAGATCAACTGAGTATTTACATTATTCGGACTCTTGTCTTCATGAGTAGATAGACTGAAATATAGCCCGGTTCACACTCTACCCATGTCTATTGAACAGGTGTAGAGGCTCATCCCTTGTTCCCTGCTTAGGATGTGGTTTCTGGCTTTCTCTTTTCCAATCTTTTCACTTTTCTTTTTGGCTTATTTTTTTTTTTCAATTGGAGTAGATAGACTAAACTATCGCCCGGTTCACACTCCACCCACGTCTATTGAACAGGTGAAGAAGCTCATCCCTTGTTTCCTGTTTAGGATGTGGTTTCCAATTTTTCTCTTTTCCAATCTATTCACTCTTACGTAACCCCCTGCACACCAGTGGCCTTACCGCCTTACTCGGGGTGATATGATTAAAAAAAAAAAAAAATTTGTAGGACATCTCGGCCGTTGCTTTTTTTTTTAATCATTTCACCACAAGCAAGGCATTCCACTGCCACTATTGCGCATGGGGTTATATAGGGGAAGATAAAGAGAAAGAGTGGATAGATATAGGAAATGTCAGAAGGAGGGTGATAGATGGGTAAGGATACCGAGGCTGAGGGTTGGGTAGATGGGAAGAGTGTTTGAAAGAATGGATGCAAGTTAGTGTGTTAGGAGGTGTCTATTGACCTTACAGGTTCTAAGAATTTCGAACCAAACCCTTTATTGCAGTCACTGAGGTATATCATCCTCATTCCTTGTGTAAGGACATGTAGCCCAGTGGATATAGACGTTGGTTAGTTTTGTGACTTGACCCAAAGAATTGTGAGTTCAATGCCAAGTTGCAGCAGTGGTGAACAAGTAACTTGCAGGGTTAGAGGGAGATAACATGACTTCCAATCAAGGCTTTATGCAAGGAATGAGGATGATATACCCCAGTGACTATAATAAAGGGTTTGGTTCGAAGTTCCTAGCACCTGAAATGTTGTACAACTGACAACAAAGGTAAAGACAACAGTCCGAATAATGTAAATACTACCTCATCTCAGAAATATAGATAGATCAACTGAGCTCCCAATTTTTTTTTTTTTCATACTGTAGGGGAATTGTATTTTTCTGATTGAAAAACATAGCATGTTTTTTTGACCAAGCTTTTAGGGACAGATTGCAGCTGCTGGATGCATAAATGTGCATTTAGTGTTTCACTGCATTTTAAGAACTCTACATTAATAATGGATGTGGATATACATTGTGGTGCAGTGGATATCAGCTTCAAATGAGAAATCAGAGAGCTGAGTTCAAATTCCAGTTACAAACAAATACCATTGGGAAAGGTTTACATATCTCTTTTCCCTCCAGCTATGGGTTGAATAGCAGGACAGATTTAGTTCTATAGCCTTGATTAGTAACTAATCTCCCACAGTCAGAAAAGGAAACCTACTGCAGAAAGATTTTCGGACTAGTCAATCATGTCACAAAAGGGACATGATCGCCCAAATGTTTTTCCTGTATGACACTAAACTGACTGCCATTAATAATACCGGATAATTTTACCGCATGCGTAATATTATCTTCCTTTTATGGCGCTCACCTTTTGGTGTCGGCTGTGGAGATCTGTTCTTGTCAATCCATTGCCTTTTGCAAAGGGAGAGGAGGTTAGATATACAGTGTTAATTTTTAAACATGGATATCATATTAAGAATGTTGCATTTCTATCCCAGACAATAAGATGACCTTGGATTGAACTTCAAGTTGGACATTTTCAAGTACAGTACAGTAAATTTAGGGGCCCGGTATTTTCTCCCATGTTTTCCTTCTTTCCCTTCCGCCCACTATTTTTTTCATCCAGACAAATTTAACCCATGCATTTTTGTTAAAAATTCTGGTCTGAGGAGTTGAATATTTTTTCTAAAAAATATTCACAAAATAAATTATCACCAATGGATTTGTAAATTCATCCAGTTTATTTTCATTATAATACTGTGTTAAATTCTAACATTGACTTCTCATCAGATTACAATCCCCTGGAGGAATTAACCTTATAATTTACCAAGGATACGACTTTATCAAAACTTATTTATAAATGGAACTTTGTGTGTGTGTGTCCATTACCTATAGACTCTGAAATGGCTGAAACAATTTTCTTGAAAATTTACACAGTTGTACTATAAGCATCTGCGAGTGTTCTTAGCTAGGTTTTGTGTCGAGGTACCCCCGATAAATATCGAAAATCAACAATCGAAAAAATCGGGCTATAGAAGGAGTGGTCCGATTTTAATCAAATTTGATACACTCATAGACAAAGGCATAAGAAACGATATTCAGAAGTTTCAAGGTTGCAGTTCTTACAATAGTGCAGAAAATCAATAACATATATATAAATGGCAAGTTGTTTGTGTGTGTGTCTGCTTATCTGCCTGTATGTCTGTATTTTTTTCAGCTCTTTTATTTTAGTTTTTGCTTCAGGTTTGGCTTTAAGTAGGTATAATTGTAGTTCTTAGTCTCAGCTATGATACCATTTACTCAGAGGACTTATTTAGCCTTCAAAATTCAGTTTACGACGAAAAAAACTTATTTGATATCGATACCAGGAAATCAAAATTTGACTTACATCCATTCATTTTTCTTTCAATCTACGGTTTCGCTTTAACTGGAAACAACTATTGCTTTTTAGTCTTTCATGCCAACGTCCAAAGAGTCTGAGCGCCAGGACCATGAATTAGCTTTAAAGCTTTTATTACACCTGAGAAACGCCGGGCTATACTGCTAGTTATATAAATAAGACCGAGAAGAGTTTGTTGTATATGGCTATAGCCAAACCATTTCATATCCAACCTTACCTTCAAACTTTTTGATGCATATTTATTGAATCCAACCGTTTTGTTCCTCATGGTGTTCACTTCATTTTTACTGTCTAGACTTATCTTTCATAGAAACAATAATTGTTTGCAATCATTTGATCTAGGATTAAATATTATATTTTTTTTAATTGTGACGTTATCAAATGTTGAAGAGATATATTTAAAGTAAAAGATAAAAATGTAATATTAATTGATAGTGGTTACAAGAATGAACATAGCAAACAACTACATATGTTTAACAATGTATTTTATTGCCTTAGCAAACTATATAGAACACACAAAAGGGGGTGAATTAAGGTATCTGTGCAGGGAATTTCTTATTCATACATATGTTTGTAAGTTTGATCTTAAAGATTATAAGATACGTAGATTATAGGAAAAGCCTTTTGTTGGTTTGATAAAATTATTAGATATACCTTTGCTTAATCAAGTAAGTTTCAGATATTTGTAAAAGTTTGTTGGGAACAGAAAAATCTCCCAAAGGTGAATGAGACATATCTTATCTCTAAGACATCTTGTAGCTTAAAAAAAAGAAAAAAAAAAGGAAACTTTTGTGCCCTTTTCCTCTTGTATAGTGTTTTTGGCAACATCATCTAGTTGCCATTAGCTAAAATTCTTTTGCCAGTAAATGGGGTAATGCCACATAATTTTTCAAAAGAGAATTATTTGGGCATTTTTTTTTTACTTTTTATGATGTTTCTTTTCTGGAAATTTACCAAAACAAATAAAATCTATTTTTTCTTACTTTTATGCTACTAATTGCTCTTGACCAGTGTTGTAAATCAAACTTGACCCACATGAATAATTACATGAACAAATTTTCTAATTTACAACAGAGATTGTAAAATAGATATTTCTTTATTCTAAACTTCATTAGATTCACTTTTGTATAATAAAGATGAATTTAATTTAATTATCATTGAATTTGAGTAGAATTGGTTTTATTAAGCTGAACAGCTAACCGACAGTATGAAGTAATTTTCTTATTCTCAATAAATCCAGTCTTTAAATTTTTATCCTGCATAGATGAGTACTTCTACTATATGTGTGTATACGTTAGTGTATAGGTATGTATGTATTTTTTTTAATCATTTCACCCAAGGCCACTGTTGCGCAGGGGGTTACATAGGGGAATAGTGATGAGAAAGAGGGGTCAGTTATAGGAAATATCAAGTAAATCGAGTAATTTTCCCGAGCTCTCGACCACCGGTCAAATGATTTTTTTTTTCAAATCTCAAAGGCTGTTTATATATATATATATATATATATATATATATATATATATATATATGTGATTGTTGTGGGACCTCTATGGGGTCCATGATTCTGAGTCGAACAACAGAATAGTCAGAATGGCTGCTGCATAAACTTGTATTTTGGTGTCCAATTTCGCATTTAGTGTCCAAATTTTGTACCCCATTCATTCCCTAGGCAGTTGTGAAGTTTCTCGAATGCACATGTTACTTTGGCAATTCAGTTTGTTATTTCATCATCAAGTGATACGTTTACATTCATCTTACTTCCTAAATATGTAAATGACTTCACATACTTCAGGTTTTTCTCATCAATTTATATATATATACTGTGGTTTACTGTGAAACCAATACCATATAAATGCAAATTCTACTCCAGCAGCTTCTTTTCTCGCAATTCTCGCCCGTGGAATTCCCTTCCATTTCATTGCTTTCCCGACACCTACAATCTCCAAGAATTTAAATGTAAAGTCAATAGTCATCTCCTATCTCACTAATCTGCACCCTCACTCTCGTGCGTCTTTCTCCGTCCACTCCACTCTCATCAGTATTCTCATCCTTTTCTTATACACTTCCTTACACCCTCAAAACTTTTCTCCTATGTAACACCCTGCAAAACAGTGGGAGTAAAATGCCTTGCCTGGCACGATATGATTATAAAACACACACACACACGCGCACACACACACACACACATATAATATATATATATTGTGTGTGTGTGTGTGTGTGCGTGTGTGTGTGTTTTATACACACACACACACACATATATATATATATATATATATGTGTGTGTGCGCGTGTGTGTGTGTGTTTTATACACACACACACATATATATATATATATGTGCGTGTGTGTGTGTTTTATACACACACACACACACACATATATATATATATATATATATATATATGTTGGATAATTCAATCATGAAATGGAAAGATATCTGAAAGTATTTTGTCCTACATTGCATAAAATTTTAAAAATTTGTTGCTCCCCCAACATTGTTCTGTTATATAGAAATTTATATTTCATATTTCAATGCTTTGACGGAAGAAGCATAGCAGGTGAGGCGGAATGATTGAAAGACAATCAAAGATTGAGAAATGCATGAGCTCCAGTATAAATAATTATTGACAGGTTTTATCATTGTGATATTTTTACATTATATCAAGTATTAAGAATGTAGTAACTGCGGTCCGCAAATTGAAGGAGAGAGTTATCAATGATAATAATCTGACTTTAAATCCGCAGGTTTTTCCTTTTAGTTCTTCCTCTATTAATCATTTTTAAATGTACTTTTTATCACATAAAATTTGATGAGTCACAAACAAAATGTTGCCAGCCTCTCACTATTTATCGCTTTTATAATTGCAAATATTTTAATGAGTTACATTCTTTAGTCTCACCCCCTCAGACCTTCGCAGCTAGGACCCACGACGACAAAATGTACATTAACGTACAAATCATGATACTCGTTAAGCGTGGAATGGTTTAATAAAAAATTAAATTATTTCTAACTGTCGGCACACGGAGATATTCCTTTGTAAAATGAACGATCGATCTCGGGAGCTTACATAATAAACAAGCACCTATTTTGAAAAATCGCTTTGGAAAAAAGTTTGCTAATGCGTAACTAAAAATTTCAGTATTTTCTGTATTTGCATAATTATGACCAATATTTGCGTTTTTTTTATATTCCCCCTCCCTTTCATACGCATACATAATTTACATCACATCTACAAAAACATTACCAGATGACATCTCAAAGAATGAAATTCATTGCATAAAATTTTTTTACACTTTGTCATTAACTTGCCTAATATCATGTTCTTGCTTATGTTAAAATATAGTTTTAATATCTGCGATATTTGTGAGAGAAAAACACAAAATACCAAGGACAAATAAACATGCATTCATTTCAGTCAGTTAAGTGCCATACATGATACACGCTTGGGTGATCATGTCTTGGAAGAACAGTACTAAATAAAAATAAGAACCAGATAATATCCCTAAACATGAGCAATGGGTCAATAATAGCCTATCCCTGTAGATTAAGTAAAGGATTCAGTTCAGAATGGATGAATGGTAAACATGTAAATATGTAAGACGGATTTGGGTGAGAAAAATTGTCTAAAACAAGACAATGAACTCTCAGATAAAATCCTCTGCTAGGCATACCAAAGAAATTATTTGAACTGAGCATTTCACCAAAAACTTTTTGGAGGTAACATGTCTTGCATTCCTAAAGAATTTCATATTATAATTATCAGCATTTCTTTCATCTAAATGAATGCATGGATGTGCATTTTGGTGCATTGGATATCGGCTCGGAATGAGAAATTGGGGAGCTGAGTTCGAATTCCAGCTGAATTCATTGCGTTCACTTACGCACAAATACCTTTGGGTATTAATCCATCTCTTCCTTCCAGTTATGGGTTAAATAACAGAACAGATTGGGTTCTATAGCCTTGGTCGGCAACCAGTCTACCGCAGAAAGCAATGGGAACCTACTGTGAGATAATCTTCTGCTCAGTCAGTCATGTATCTTTCGAGACATAATCGCCCAAAGTGTGTATCACGCATGGCACTTAACTGACTGACTGAACATAATAGTTGGAAGCATAATTAAACTTCTACTGAGCATAAAGTGGGGGATTGGTTTTCTATTGTTATGAAGTAATAAACTGATCCCCCACTAATTATACTTAATATAATAATGTAATATAATCTATCTCTTCTCCCTCCAGCCATGAGCTAAATGGCAGGACAGATTGTCTTCTATAGCTTTGGTTGGCAACCAGTCTACTGCAGAAAGCAATGGCAACCTAGTGCGGGATAATCTTCTGCCTAGTAAGTCATGTCGCTTTTGAGACATGATCGCCCAAAGCGTGAATCACGTATGGCACTTAGCTGAATGACTGTTCAGTTATTGTTTGCCTGTTTCCACTGAGTGGAAAGGGTTCAGTTCAGAATACCCTGCAGGTTAGCCAGCTCATTAGACACCTGAGAAAGGCTGGAGAGTACCACAGCCGAAACATGGTAACAATCACAAAGAGGAGGACAATTGTCAGAATCTTCTTCTTCTATGTGCCTTGTCCCTTCAGGACGTAGGCGATCATGGCTTTCCAGGTTTCCCTATGCCTGGTGGCTTTTAGCATGCCTTCTCCTGTTATACTGTGCAACCCTCATTCCCTCATCCACCTGATCAGGTCCTTCAAATATGTTATCCACTGCTTTCCCCTGTCTCTTTTCCCTTCTATCTGGCCTGTTAGTATCAGGTTCTGTCAGTATATACATAGCATAAATAATGATAGCTCTTCATCCCAGAAATTCAGACATAATTTTGTTTCAAGAAAGATGGAAACTCTATATAAATATTGTTCATGTTTGAGGATGTCTTGCAAAACTATATACAGGGTGTCCATAAAGTTTGTGTGAAATTTAAAAAATTGTAACTTTATTTGTATTTGTGATAGAAATAATCTGTAAAAATGTTATAAATCAACAAGATGGAGTTCCTTGTCACATTGCTTAGCCAGTTTTGAAGTCAGGAATTTCTTAACAGATGGATCGGAAGGGGTGGACCATTTTATTGGCCTCCACGTTTGCCAGATTTGATTTCATTAGATTTTTTCATGTGAAAACAACCAAACCGAGTCCATGAGAAGATTTGAAAGCTAAAATAACTAATGTGATTTCAGGCATTACTGTAAATCAGTTGACAAATGTTTACCGCGAACTGCAAAATTGTATTACCCTTTGTATTGTTAGTGATGGCGGATATGTGGAAACTTAAATAAAATTTCAACAAAACTTTAAAAAATATATATTTACTTCTTTCTAATCCTTTCTACAAATTATTTCTATTGCAAATACAAATAAAGTTATAAATTTTTTAAAGTGCACACAAACTTTATGGACACCCTGTATAATTGATTTTTCCAAGCAGTTATTAACTGGGGCAAGAAATAACTCATAAATTTTCACATCTTCAAAATGAAACTACCATCCTTTAATTATTTCTTCTTCATCATCTTCTATGTGCCTTGAAAGGTCAGGACATAGGCAATCATGGCTTTCCATGTCCCTCTATTCCTGGTGGCTCTTAGCATGCTTTCTCCCGTTAAACCATACAACCCTTGTTCTGTCATTCATCTGCTCAGGCCCTTCAAATATGTTATCCGCTGCTTTCCTGTCTCTTTTTCCTTCTATCTGGCCTGTTAGTATCAGGTTCTCCAAGCCCTCCTTCGTCATTGCATGTCCCAGGAACTTTAGCTGTCTTTTCCTGATGCTCAGTATTAATATCCTTTTCATTTCTAGCCCTTCCAAAACCTCATCATTGCTTACATGCTTGCTCCATGATATCTGCAGCATCCTTCTGTAGAACCACATTTCAATTGCTTAAAGTTTTTCCTTCATCTTTAAGATTGTCCAACATTCACTGCCATATTGAAGAACTGACATCACATAGCAATCCAGTACTTTTCTCTTTGTTTCTAGCAAATTTTCCTGTCTCTTAATACTCTACTCAACTTCTAGAAAGCATCCTTCACTATGCCAATTTGCCTTTTGATCTCTAAAAACCATATTTGTCCTCTCTTAGTTTGAACATGTTCACATAAATCAACAATATCATTATATATACATATATATAAAATCGATATACTAAATGTAGTAATATATATATATATATATAACCTCCCTCAAGGAAAGCAAAATATTGCATCTTCTTGGTCACGCATTTTCTGCTGACAAGAATTTTTTAATCATTTCATTTGATTTTATTCATATATTTAAATCAATACATATGTACACACACACACAAGCAGATGGTTATATACATTAATATATATATATATATATATATATATATATATATATATTTATGGCAGTGTATCCATTATATATATACATGTATATATATGTACGGTTATATACATTAATATGAATATATATATATATATATATATAATATGTATCTCCATATTACTACATATAGTATATCCATTTTATATGTATGTATATATAATGATATTGTTGATTTATATGAACATGTTCAAGGTATATACATATATGCCTATGTTTAAAAAAAATGTAAGTTTGAAGACATTCTAAAGAATTATCGAATAACAAGACATTTGCATGATATAAAAAACAACTGTCAAAGAAAAAAGAAAAGGCAAATTCTTCGAAATCTGAATTTTAATGTCGCTACTTTTGGAAGCCATATTGTCCAGTGTTTCATTTGCATGTCATTTAAAATTATCTTTTCTTTCTTTGCACTATTTTCTCTTCATTATGCTAATTTTTATTCATGATGGTGTTTCCATCAGAAGCAATGGCAAAAGATAGGCAAAGAATTATGGAGGATTATTTTTATATCAGAAAGTAAAATCAACATTAGGTAAAGCATAAAAATCCCCACAATGCAACAGTGAAAGAAAAATGAATGAAACATTGTTGTTATGAAAGTCAAATGCAACTGACATTGAGAGGTTTTCATTAGGGTATAAAATATAAATATCCTGGTACATCCTCTTCAGGAAAGAAGCATTTCTTTTACGTTTAATATCCCTTCCATCCTATTGTGGGTGATGACTCTCTACGTCTTCTATTTTTGGTAACTCTCTCTATCTGTCTATATATATATATATATATATATGTACATTTCTACATAACCACACCACACATAATTTTTACAATTTGCAACTCTTACTTCCTCTTCATACATTCATATCACAACCACTTTCAATAACCCTCTACCTTGTGTTGCTCTTGAGCCTTGTATTTTTGTACAATCTATCTATCTATCTATCTATCTATATATATATATATATATATATATAGTCATCTGCAGACAGATCTGTTTTGCTGTATCACAGCTCATCAGTATGGTTAGACATCTGATTGCTTTTACCCAGGATTGAAACCCAACTGAATTGGTGTCAGTCAGCAATTCTATCTCTGAGCTATGGGTGCTCGATAGAAAAAGGCAGACTTTTAGCATGTATTCATACCCCAGAAGTGAGAGTATTCTAATTCATTATTGAATAAACGATGCACAGATACTAGAGTAGTTGCCGTTTTTTCAAAGTCTACCATTCTTCCAGAGTGCTCAATCAGGGTGTGAGAGCGTTAATAGTTATCCGCAGACAGATCTGTTTTGCTGCATCACAGCTCATCAGTATGGTTGGACATCCAATTGCTTTTTACAAAGGATTGAAATTTGACTGAATTGGCATCGGTCGGCGATTCTACCTCTGAGCTATGGGTGCTTGGTAGAAGGAGGCAGACTTTTAGCATGTGATATACAGGTATTCATATATATCAGCTGTTGCTCAACATCTAGTCAAGAATATTGCATGTGCCAAGTCCGACAAGAAGGAGTAGTTTAAATTATACATAAGGCTGGTTCCAATAATCATTTCAAGATTTTGAAATCAGTCTCTGTATGATTATGGAAACCTACCTTTTCTCTATCGGCAGAAGGAATTTGTAAGGTCTCTAAATTTGTTAGGGGTCATTTTATTTTTATCCCTTGCTAATTATTTATACATAGATTTTCTCCTCCCCTTCATATATATATATATATATATATATATTTATTTTATCATGTTTTTCCTCTTCTTTGCTCTTCATTTTCATTGTTACTGTTCTTTTTGTTTAATTCATTTACCAACGATTTTTCTCCTGATAATGTGGGACGAAAGGGCCTTTGAGACTAATAATAAATTCCTTGTTTTTAAAATAGTATCCCAATTTTATACTTCTAAACATTTATATATATATATATATATATATATATATATATATATAAATCCCAAAAGAAGTGGCTTGATATTAAAATCCCAAAAGAGATCCTATTATTATGTAATGTAGGATTAATGCATTTATAAAACTTTATTACTTAGCTGATTGATTCTACCATCAGCATTCGATTTCTAGAATTTTGTAGATAAACCCTTCAGCAATTGTTTTGTAAAATTGGCAGTATATATATATATATATATATATATATATATATATATATAGTATAATGTGGCTCATAATTGGTTCAGTTAAGGATGATATCTGTGTAGACATTATTCAACATTGGAAGGTAAAGCAGATTCAGCAAGCAGTGGAAGCCCATTCAAATTGTCACAAAAAAAACTCTTCCCTTTACTGTTATCCACGGTCTTTTTCAAATACCTCTTTTGAAAACAGTACTTATCCCTTTTTGATCTAATCAGACTCACAAGAATTCATCCAC
>JBBBDQ010001775.1:4417500-4475000 GCA_037127315.1 Ascarosepion bandense
ATATATATATATATATTTCTTGTGGGGGTTGACCAAAAGATCTTGTTTACAGTCTGAAACCGAATATCTGAGCAGTGAGTTTGTTCCTCACTAGGTGCTTTATACTTTCAAATTGTGTTGTTTTGTTTATGAATTATTTTCAATGTCTTGTTTACAGTCTCAAACTGAAAAGAATTTTTTTTTAATTGTTTCACCCCAAGCAAGGCGGTACTGCCACTGATACACAGAGGGCTACATAAGAGAGTAAAAGTTTAAGCAGAAGAAGAGCGGAGAGAAAGACAAACCAGTTACATTGGGTGCCAGAGAAAGGGCAAGAGTAGGATGGGAATACAGGTGTGATGACAGTTGCAAAGGTAGAGTGAGAAAGGTAAAAAACAAGATACACAAGGTGATGTAGAAAGAACGAGGGAAGGACTGGAGTTAAGTGGATAAGAGATTGGAATTCACATTGCATTTAAATTCTTAGAGATTTTAGCTGTAAGAAAAGCAAGTATATGGAAGAGAGTTCCATAGGTTGGAAGTGTGAGAAAAGAAGCTGCTGGAGTAGAATTGTTGGCTGAATTAAAAGAAGAAATCTCTGATAAATTTTCTGAAATTAATGTTGAAATGGTTTGTATTAAAAATAAAGCATTATTTGGTTGGTTTTAACTAGATAAATTAGTTACTTAGCATTTCAGAAAGATTTTATCTATCTATTTATATATATATATATATATATACATAAAAGGCAAGATGTTTGTGTGTCTTTCTGTCTGTCTGTCAGTCTGTCTGTATGTTTTTTATACAAATTCACTATTTTTATCCGATTCTCACCAAATTTCACACAAATATCTTTT
The DNA here is from genome assembly GCA_037127315.1 of Ascarosepion bandense. NCBI lineage: Eukaryota > Metazoa > Mollusca > Cephalopoda > Sepiida > Sepiidae > Ascarosepion > Ascarosepion bandense. The sequence goes on from JBBBDQ010001775.1 coordinate 4,418,337, forward strand.
AGGCTTCCAGTCAGGTCAGGGGCTACTTACTTTTTCCAATTTTCCTCTGATATTGGAAATTGATAACCCAATATCCAATCAGGTCTGATTTTAGCCTTTTTATTGTGGTTCTTGCTGCAGAATTTGCTCTAACTTGGTAAAATTATAGTTTTTAGTCTCAAACATTAGTAGATCTCAGACAACTCATTTTCCCCCATATTGGAAATCAATGCTTCCAATATTCTATCGAATCTGATCAAAAAACAATGAGTTTTCATGGACTCAGGTTAGTTTATCCTTGGATGACTTATTTGACTCTGATATTAGAAATTGATACCCCGATATACTATCGGGTCTGCTCAAAATCAGGTTTTCAGCCTTTTTATTTTGGTTTTTGCTTTAGGTTTTGCTCTAAGTAGGTATAATTGTAGTTCTTAGTCTCAGCCATGATACCATTTACTTAGAGGACTTATTTAGCCTTCAAAACTCAGTTTGCGACAGAAAACTTATTTGACATTGACATTGGAAATCAAGATTTGACTTACATCCACTCATTTTTATTTCAATCTACGGTTTCGCTTTGACTAGAAACAACTATTGCTTTTTAGTCTTTCGTGCCAACATCCAAAGAGTCTGAGCTCCAGGACCATGGATTAGTTTTAAAGCTTTCATTACACCCAAGCAATGCTGACCTATACTGCTAGTTTTTTATAAAGGGTATCGTTTCATTTGTGAAAACCTAATAGAGGGGTTGTTGATAGAGTTCAGTATTGAACACGAAGGGGAACATTTTGAACATGTTAAATAGTTTGTTAATCATAAGAAAACCTGTTGTGGGCACTACTGCATGATGTAAGTAAGTCTAATTGATCTAATTTATTTCTCACAGGTGAATCTGTTCCGGATTCTAAGAAAGTATATCCTAGGACGGTGAACTTGATTAGTTTTCGTTTCGGAACTCTGTTTTTCTTTTATCTTTGGTGGTGGCATTTTTTTTTTGGTGGTATTTTTTTTCCTAAAGGATCAACTTATCTCTCTTTGGTCAGAGACTTTTTAATTTAATTTAAAAGCAAGACAGTTACAAGTATTAGCACTATTACTTTTAAGTAACAGGCACGGTGCCGTGATACAGTTTTATTATTGAAAACTGTCTTTTTTAGCACTTTATTTCCCCCAAACTAGTTTAATAAAATTGAATAAAAGCTTGTCATTGCTAGATCAATTACAACGGAATATTGAGTTTGTTCCTCACTGGGTGCCCCATACTTGTGGCCCACTTTGTCACATCTAAGCTATGCTTAGCAAATCACTAGAGCACTTTGAGATGGTGCAATGGTTAACAAACGTGTCTTGTTAGCTCAATTATATCTGAACAATGAGTCTGTTCCTCACTGGGTGTTTCATACTTTCAGCCTGGTGCTACATCTAAGTTATGTTGAAAAAATAACCAAAACAAATTGTGTTGTTTTGTTTATGAATTATTTTCAATGTCTTCTTTATGTATCCCCCACCAGGTCATAGGTGATCATGTCTTTTTACAACTTTTTATTAATGCTAAATTAACTTTCTTTCTGTTATTTCTTCTCAGCCCTGTTCTGTCATCAATTTACTCGAGCTCATTAAGTATGTTATACATTGTTTTCCACTGTTCCTCTTGACTTCTGTTTGTCCCATGAGTATCAGATTTTCTAAGCCCTCTTTCCTCATTATGTGCCCTAGAAATTTCAACTGTCTCTGCCTGATGTTAAGTATTAGTTTGCTTTTTGTTTATATTTTCTCCCAAACTCTGTCATTGCTCATATGTTAGGTCCATGGTATCCTCAGCATCCTTCTGTAGAGTTACATTTCTGTTGCATCAAATTGCCTTTTTATCTTTGAGGAAATCATCCAGCACTCACTGTCATACAGGAAAACAGATATCACATAGCAGTTTAGTACTCTTTTCCATGTTGCTAGCAAAATTTTACTATTTCTTAATACTCTGCTTAGCTTTTGGAATGCTTGCTTAGCTATCCCATCATGCCTTCAGATTTCAGTGTCATGCTTCCTGTTAAAACTCAACCCAGATGTTTTAATTTTCTTAAATGACTGTAAGTTTTTCTCGTCCAAAACAATCCTGCACATAGGTACAAATCTACCATCCACCCGTGCATTGAATACTGCTGCCATATCTGGTCAGGTGCCCCTGCTATCCACCTAGGGGTTCTTGACAAAATTCAACGGAGAATCTGTAATGTGACCAATCCCGACTTGGCAGCTCAGATACAGTCACTTTCTCACCGGCTCAATGTGACTTGCCTGTATCCCTTCTGCAAATACTTTCACAGCTTCTGCTTCGATGAACTTAGCTCTCTGGTATGAATTTACTCAAGCCACAAGATTAGCAACTACATCCCGCCCTTTTACTGTGAAACCAATAAAATGTAAATGCAAATTCTACTCCAGCAGCTTCTTTTCTTGCACTTCCCACCTGTGGTATTCCCTTCTGTTTACTTTACAGCTGCAATTTCCAAGAATTTAAATGTAAAGTCAATAGTCTTCTCCTATCTCAATGACTTGCATCCTCTCTCTCTCTCATGCTACTTTCTCCGTCAACTCCACTCTTATCAGTATTCTCATCCTCCTCTTACCCACTTCCTGAAACCCCCTATAACCTGTCACTCTTTTTCATAACTTTCATGGCTTCTACTCCAATGAGCTTAGATCACTGGTGCCGCCTAAGCACGAATTTACACGAGATACTAGATTAGCAACTAGGTCCCACCCTTTTACAGTTAAACAAATAAGATGTAACCGTAAATTCTACTCCAACAGCTTCTTTTCTCGCGCTTCCCACCTGTGGAACTCCCTTCCACAAGTCTGCTTTCCCGACAGTTACAATCTCCAGGTGTTTAAATGTAGGGTCAATAGACACCTCCTATCACACTAACTCCCAATTATTCTCAGAACACTCTCATCTACCCAATCCTCATTCTCGGTATCCTTACCCGCCTATCACCCACCCTCTGTTATTTCCTATATTTAATCAGCCTTTCTCCACTCTACGTAGCCCCCTGCACAGTAGTGGCAGTGACATGCCTTGCTTGGGGTGAGACGCTTATATAAAAAAAAAAAAAATGTGATTAAAAAGAAAACTAAGAACATTCCTTAGCACTCGGCAACCCTCTTGCATCTTAATGGCTTTACTGGTTAGCCTTATGGGCGCTGTGGATGTGCGTTGTGGTGCAGTGAATATCGGCTCGGAACGAGAAATCGAGGAGCCGAGTTCAAATTCCAGTTGAATTCATTGCATTCACTTCCGCGCAAATGCCCTTGGGAAATGTATTAATCCATCTCTTCCTTCCAGTTATGGGTTAAATGACAGGACAGATTGGGTTCTATAGCCTTAGTTGGCAACCAATCTACCACAGAAAGTAATGGCAACCTACTGCAGGATAATCTTCTGCCCAGTCAGTCATGTCTCTTTCGAGACATGATCGCCCAAGCGTGTTTCACGTATGGCACTTAACTGACTGACTGACTGACTGACTGACTGGTGCAGTGGATATCGACTTAGAACGTCAAATCGGGGAGCTGAGTTCAAACTCCAGTTGAATTTCTTGCATTCACTTACGTACAAATACCCTTGGGAAAGCTATTAATCCATCTCTTCCCTCCAGTAAAATACCTTGCTTGTGGTGATATGATTATAAAATTTATTTTTGTTAAATAACAGTTAGTAAATATTAAAAGATAGAACTCTTGTCGTATCCTGGATACATGACTTGGCACTGCAAAGATTTGGGAGGGTCTTCTATGTTTGTTGCAGTCAGTCAGATGGCTGGTGAGGCCAAAAGAGAATTTGCGTGTTCTCTGTATTGACTGTAAGACAGGGGAGGTGTCTGTGCAGACCCTGGCCTGGAGAAACAGCATCTTTTCTTCTACTGTCTTTATTGATCTCCTGATGCATTGCACGAAGTTCGATATGGTTTCTGGAAAAAAATAAAATGTAAAACTTGAACAAACTCCTATATCTTTGTGCTGATTGATTTCCAATTTCATTTTCAAATTTTTTTTCTTATGCCGAGAGAATAATCACGTCCTATTTGCTACCGCAACTAAATTCATTAAACGAAGATGAGCCAAGGATTAATGAAGAGTGGAACAGCAAATGGCGGTCAGTTGTCGACTTTCGTTGCTTGACTGGATAGAACTGGACTGGCAGTAACTGATCAAAAAATATCTTCTGTCTTCATCATCATCCTTGTTCTATTGTTGCTGTTATCGTTGGATGAGCGTGCAGGGGTCAGGTGCATGTGTGAAGAATGTTGTTGGCTAGTTGCCATGGAAGTAGGAATTGCCTGTGGCTGGTCAGAATTTGGTGGAGGGAGGTCTTGGAAAGAACTGAAAAAGCATGATAGGGAGAAGTGGATTATATAAAGACTGAAATAAAACTGAAAAAGAAAGTAGGATCAAGTTTGAATGTGTGTGCATTTATAAATGCATATATATATATATATATATATATATATATATGTATATAAAATTTATGTATTTGTTTATTTGAGTCTGTGTGTGATTTTTATATATATATATATATAAAATATATGTAATCGTTTATTTGAGTCTGTGTATGATTTTTATATATATATATAGGAAAAACTACTAAAAAGTTGTAAGTTTAAAAATGTATTTTTTTGACAGTATTTATCTATTTCTATTATTATATTTGATATTTCAGACCATCCTCGGCCTTTCATCAGAAACAAATGATTTTAAAATTTAAATTAGAAGCGTTTTTATATATATATAATATATACAAGAAATCTAGAAGTGAGCCACCAGCGTAGTGTGAAACCGTGGTAGGTGGTGACTCACTTCTAGATTTTTTGTATTCTCGCTCTACTTTCATACTTTTGTCTCGAGCACTTTATTGTTAAGGTTTCGTCTTGGGTTTTTTCTTTCTAACGGGCACTAGACGTATTGTTCTTGTGCGCTGTTTGTTTCATTTTTTCTCCCGCCATTATTTAACTCACGAGGTAGTTCTTGCCAGGTTACAAGACGGTTTAAATTACTGTTAGCACTATTTTCAGAAGTTTAGTTTGTTATTATTAGTGTTGCCTTACTGTGATTAGGTTCATTTATATATATATATATATAGTAATGAACCTAATGTATGCGTCTGTTTATGTACATTATGTATATATATATATATATATATACATAATGTACATAAACAGATGCATACATGTAAAATATACATACACACACAAAAATATAATGTTTAATTACTTAGTTTTTAATCATAATAAGGTTAAACCAGTGCACATTTGTATTAAAAAGTGTTCAATATAACTATCTTGTAGAACTTTTGAATATTTTCCATTTGTAAATGAGTTATTACGCAACCTAGGTTTCTACCATGATGAAAACGCCATAATTCCTTGGTTGTATGAACCTACAACCATGGATGAAAACGCCACAATTCTTTGTAATTTTTTGAAATTGTGCCTTCAGAAATTCCCTGCCATGTGAGCGTTAAAAAAAAACTCTGTTACATGAGCATTCTTAAAGAAAAATGGTAAAATAAGTTATTGCGAATTGCCTGAAGACACCACTTATAGTAGAAATCTAGGTCATGTAATAACTCGTTTACAAAAGAAAAAATATATATATATATATATATATATATATATATATATATATATATGTTTGACGGAAAAACTTAATGCATCATCCTTTCTGTATATCATTTTGCTCGGGATATTAGCCATTGTGCACTCTGTATGGATCTATCTCTTTATTGATTTTTACTAACTAAGTCTATTTGGATTACCCTCTCCGTTTAAGGATTTGACACCATACTTATATATGTATATATATGTTGATTGCCTAAATTTTAAGGACAAAAATATATCTTCTGTGTTATTAGAAAGAAGAGGAAAAACAAAAATTAAAATCTTTTTTATTTTTTTTTTATTATTGAGGAAATTTGAATACTCAAGGAAAATTGTGATTCTGACAGCAATTGAACCTGCATCTATTCTTTCATCAATGAAACCCCATTTTAAGCCACAATTTGACTCTACAAGTTTGGTCATGGAGTCCAGCCTTACTGCACAATGTGGGAATAGGATTTCAGTAGGAATTGAACCTATGTAGCAATAAAGCTGGATTAATGTTTGAATAGAAAAGAGAGAAAAATTTTGTATATAAATAATATCTCTCTCTCTCTCATCCTAACTTCTCTTTATCTTTATCACTACTTTATATATATATATATATATATATATATATATATGATTGCTTAAAATTTGGTATGTATAAAGATGAAGCCTGCTCACTATATATATATATATATATGATTGCTTAACATTTGTTATGTATAAAGATGAAGCCTGCTCACTATATATATATTGGAGTAGATAGATCTATCTAACTATTGCCCAGTTCACACTCCACCCACGTCTATTTAATAGGTTAAGAGGCTCATCCCTTGTTCCCTGTTTAGGATGTGGTTTCCGGCTTTCTCTTTTCAAATCTTCTCACTTTGTTTTATTTTTTTTTCAATTGGAGTGGATAGATCTATCTATCGCCCAGTTCACACTCCACCCACGTTTATTGAGCAGATTAAGAGGCTCATCCCTTGTTCCCTGTTTAGGATGTGGTTTCTGGCTTTCTCTTTTCCAATCTTTTCCCTATTATGTAGCCCCCTGCACATCAGTGGCGTTACCGCCTTGCTCGGGGTGATATGATTAAAAAAAAATATATATATATATATATATATATATATAAAAACTTATTTATTAATGGAACTTTGTCTCTGTGTGTGTGTGTCTGTTACTTATAGACTCTGAAACAGCTGAACCGATTTTCTTGAAAATTTACACAGTTGTACTATAAGTGTCTGCGAGTGTTTTCAGCTAAGTTTTGTGTCGAGGTGCCCCCATTAAATTACGAAAATCGATAATCAAAAATATCGGGTTATGGAAGGAGTGGTCCGATTTTAATCATATTTGATACATTCATAGACAAAGACATAAGAAACAATATTCAGAAGTTTCAAGGTTGCAGTTCTTACAATAGTGCAGAAAATCAATAATATATATATAAAAGGCAAGCTGTTTGTGTGTGTATTTGTTTATCTGCCTGCATGTCTGTATTCTTTCAGCCTTTTTATTTTAGTTTTTGCTTCGGGTTTGGTATAATTGTAGTTCTTAGTCTCAGTCATGATAGCATTTACTCAGAGGACTTATTTAGGCTTCAAAATTCAGTTTACAACAAAATAAACTTATTTGATATCGATACCAGGAAATGAAAATTTGACTTACATCCCTTCATTTTTCTTTCAGTCTATGGTTTCACTTTAACTGGAAACAACTATTGCTTTTTAGTCTTTCGTGCCAATGTACAAAGAGTCTGTGTTACAGGACCCTGGATTAGTTTTAAAGCTTTCATTACACCCGAGCAATGCCGGGCAATACTGCTAGTATATATATATATATATATATATATATATATATGATTGCTTAAAATTTGTTATGTGTAAAGGTGAAGCTTGCTCACTATATATATATATATATATATATATATATATATATAGTGAGCAAGCTTCATATATATATGAGATAGAGAAAGAGATGTTGGATAGATGCTATTTCTTTGCTTGGTTCCAATTTACCATTTCCACTGTAGAAAATAAAAGTCATAAAAAACAATTTGATTGCCTCAAAACAACAGTCATATTAGTGGTATATCATTGAGAATCCTTCGTTTGCAATAAATTGTATTGATTGGTCAATCCAACCCAGCTACAACTGCATACACCCACAAATGGAAACATGATGGGACTGTAATTACTTAGCAGCAAGAAAATCAATACCACCCCCACCTTGCAAAAAAAAAGTAAATAAATAAATAAAAATACAGATGAGAAAAATCCTTAAAAAAATAAATGGAAATATATTGATGTATGGGAAGCTAAGATTGATGCCTGGTTTTGCAGAATTTGGAGACCGTAAGGAACATTAGTTAGCTCATGTAGCTCTGATTCCAGCAAAAAAAACTGTCTTCAATTTCATTTCATATACATGACAGTATCCTTGCCTAACTCATATTAATCTGTAACAGTTTTCACTTTCGTTTCCTAGTGGGACTCTGAATTGCTGGGATATTTCGGCTTGTGGAAATCCACTACCTATTAACAATTTTGAAAATTGAAGCAGTTTTCTCTTTTCGATCTGTCTTTATGTATTTTTGTTTTCCTCCTAAGAATGTTTTGATTAGATCAACTTTGGTTAATTTATTGGCTTTGAATGAGAAAATGGAGAGCCAAGTTCAAATTACAGTCGGATTCGTTTCAGTCACTCATGCAGAAATAACCCTTCGAAAAGCTATGAATCCATTTTTTTCTCCCTCCAGCTACGGGTTAAATAGCAGGAGAGATTGGGTTTTTGTTGAATCATCGAGGTGATAAACAATACACAGATGATAAAATAATATCTTATTTGGTAGAAACAATATAATAGTCCGCAGTAGAGTTAGCAAGTAACACGCAGGTTAACAGTAGCCCTCAGCTCACCCTTGTTATATATCGCCGTATGACGACAAAACAACAAACACGCATATATAAAAATATAAGGTTATATTTTTATTAATGACGTCGAACTGTGTGGAATAGAGAACGGGAGGGTGAGGGCGCATATAGAATGGCTGACGGGAGTGTAGTCTGCCTGTGTTGTCTCTCTCTGCTTCCACCGGCCGCTCTCTGCTACTGGTGAATCCGTGTGTCGAGGTCTTTATATAGTCCTCTAGAACTGGGACTTTCCTTCCGGTTTTTGCCTCGCCCACGCAACGCCCACGTAATTCTAAGAGGCACCTGATCTGTTTGCCTCTGTAGCCATTTCCGCCGCTGTCGGAAATAAGGTCAAAACGACATCCGCTCCGGCTTCGACAGGATGTATTTCACAAACACCTGTCTTGTCGCTTCGCCGCCCCCTTCACGGATGGAAAACACCATCGCTTGCATCACTTCCTCGGGTGGGGCCAGATTGTTATATTACAACCCTAACTAATTTCCTTCTAACCGACTCACTCTTTCTATATATAAGTGAACCCAGTCATGTGATTGAGTCATGTCACAACAGTTTTATAGCCTTGGTTGGCAAGCAGTCTACTGCAGAAATTAATGGCAACTACTGTGGGAAAATCTTCTGCCTAGTCTTTTGAGATATACCGCCTAAGTGTGTATTACATAGGGAACTTAACTAACTGATCAACTATTGTTGATTTATTTAATGTCGAATATAAATCTTATTGACTGAACCTTATTGGACAAAAGATTAAGTGATTGGTAAACATAAGTTCAATCCATAGTTAGACATTGGTATTGTTTATACATTTATTTATCTTTTTAATCATATCACCCCAAGCAAGGCAGTAACACCACTGATGTGCAGGGGGATATATAAGAGTGAAAAGATTGGAAAAGAGAAAGCCAGAAACCACATCCTAAACAGGGAACAAGGGATAAGCCTCTTTACCTGTTCAATAGATGTGAGTGGAGTGTGAACCAGGCAATCGTTTAATCTATCTACTCTAATTGAAAAAGAAAAAGGAGTGAAAAGATTGGAAAAGAGAAAACCGGAAACCACATTTTAAACAGGGAACAATGGATGAGCCTCTTCACCTGTTCAATAGACGTGAGTGGAGTGTGAACTGGGCGATAGTTTAGTCTATAACCAGACTGACCAGGGTGTCAGCTTGCCCAATGGTAAATGGGCCCCTGATGGTATCGGCCTCTTATATCAAATAAAAATGCAATAATGAAGCAAATACAGAAAACTGTTTGAGTAATAAAAAAGATAAGATACAGCCATTTGCATATCATTAGATACTTGAATCCAATGCGAGCGGACATTCTCAAAGCTAAAGATCATAAAGTCATGGTCAAGAAATTAGCTGTGTGATTAGAATTTGGAATCATACATGTTGCTATCCATTGAATAGGAATTGCTAGATGAATTGAATGTGGAAATAATTATCAGCAGATTCAAACAGTTATCCAGTGAACACAAATGATTGCTCTTTATAGAATGGTCTGCATGCAATGTTCAATTGCATTTTGGAAATATCTGTTAATGTGTAGATATTTACATTTGGTATCTGTTGTCAGTAATACATCCAGTAAAAGTACACTGTAGTTATTAAGAGATACATGATTTTTTTGTTAAAAAAATTATTTGTACCCTTTTTTCCGTATATCTAAATCTAAACTTATTTATTAATGGAATTTTGTCTGTGTGTGTGTTTGTGTTCATTACCGATAGACTCCGAAATGGCTGAATCGATTTTCTTGAAAATTTACACAGTTGTACTATAAGCGTCTGCAAGTGTTCTTAGCTAGGTTTTGTGCCGAGATACCCCTGATAAATATCGAAAATCGATAATCAAAAAAATCAGGGTTGTAGAAGGAGTGGTCCGATTTTAATCAAATTTGATACACTCATAGACAAAGACATAAGAAATGATATTCAGAAGGTTTCAAGGTTGCAGTTCTTCCAATAGTGCAGAAAATGAATAATATATATATATATATAAAAGGCAAGCTGTTTGTGTGTGTGTCTGTTTATCTGTCTGTATGTTCTTTATACAAATCCACAATTTTTATCCAATTCTCACCAACTTTCAAAATTTGACTTACATCCATTCATTTTTCTTTCAGTCTATAGTTTCGCTTTAACTGGAAACAAGTATTGCTTTTCAGTCTTTCATGCCAATGTCCAAAGAGTCTGAACTCCTGGACCATAAATTAGTTTTAAAGCTTTCATTACACCCAAGCAACGCTGGGCTATACTGCTAGTGTGTAAATATTTACATTTGGTATCGGTTGTCAGTAACACATCCAGTTCAAGTACACTGTAATTATTAAGAGATACATGATTTTTTTGTTAAAGAAATTATTTGTACTCTTTTTTCTGTATATAATTTTTACAAATTTGGTTGATATTGGTTCAAATTATGCTCAGGTCTATTGGTCAAGTTTATGTTTGTATTGTGGGGACCTAATTACAAAATGGACTAGTCCACACCTTTATAATATGACTACCAACTCTGAGTGAGGAGTACGCCTGCGAGAGAAAGTACTCTCCAGTCCACGTTTACCTTTGTACTACATTTTGAGAATATAATATTCAACCTTTTATCTAAGTCTGTGTTATCTTTTTATGGCCCTTCAGTCATAGCAGTTTGAAATCCCAAGATCCATAAAAATACTAAGCAGACCTCTGAAGTATCTCATCCCTACAGCTTGGATTCATTTTTGGAGTTTTGTTGCTAGTTTCTCATATTTTCAGGAGAATCTACAAGATGAAGGAATGTAACAATTTCTATTTACTTTTGAGGTTAAGCCTTTCATTCTTCCAGATCAGTTTTATCTATTGCTGTTATTGTCAACACAGTTCTCACATTGACTTCTGGTTCAGAGTCATTTTCATTGGTGATTGTGTCGAAGGTATTTTCAGAGTGTTTGGGCTAAATTTAACAGTTTTTTTTAAAATGGTAAACAAAATGATTATCAAAGCCAAAAATCAGTTTATTGGAAATATAGGAAAGTGATGTAGAGGATGTGCATTGTGGTGCAGTGGATATCAGCTCAGAATGAGAAATTGGGGAGCCGAGTTTGAATTCCAGTTGAATTTGTTGCATTCATTTTTGATTGAAACTCGTATTTAAGTAGATATTTTTATAATCAAACGGTATTATAGATTTATTTCTACCAACCTGATTATTTATGATAAACGTTTTTTACAAAAATGTGTGTCATTCGAGAGGTCTAAGACTCACCAGATCACTTGGTGGCTTCCCCTATATGAATAGAGGTCGCAGGTTCGAATCCTGCCGAATGACACACATTTTCATAACATTTATTGTAAATAATCAGGCCGGTAGAAATGAATATATAATACTCTTTGATTATAAACAGAATATCTACTTAAATATGAGTATCTATCAAAAATAATGTTCAAACAAATCATTTCATACATATAAATATATATATGTGTGTGTTTGCGTGTGTCTGTTTGTGCTTCTATGTGAGTAATTGCTCATGTTAATAAATTTATATTAATTTCTTTTGCTCGTAAAATAGTTACATAAACTCATGTTTAAAAGTTTAATGAAAGGTGAATAGTAACTACAAGGACACATAATAAAAAAGAAGGTCTGGAAAATTTAACACTCATAGGACATTAAAAGTAACAGAGATGCAGAGAGAAAGAATGAGAAAACTACCTCATGAGTGATTGAATTAGTTGGCAGAACACAAAAGAGAGAAATAAGATCTCCCAGATATAATACGATCACAAGTAGGCATATACGCTGATGGCACTATGGTTTACTCTCGCCTTGATCAAAAATCTGCCAAAGCTGACAAAGCAAACCTTGCTACCGAGTTTGAAAAGGACCACCAATCTGTGGCAGATTGGGGTAAGAAATGGTTTGTGAGTTTTAATGCTTTCAAAATGAAGCCACTATCTATTAACCATAATAGACAATCGCTCCTACCCTAAATTAATCATGGATCAAGCTAGTCTCCTTGAAAGCAAAACACTCTGCCTCCTCGGGTTGACTCTCACAACAGACCTCATGTGAAATGAATATATAGAATCCAAAGCTAAATCTGCTGTTAAAAAGGTCAGTTCTCTGTGCAGGGCCAGGAAGTTTTTCCCATCTGAAACAATCCTGCACATATACAAATCTACCATCCGCCCGTGCATTGAATACTGCTGCCATATCTGGTCGGATGCTCCTGCTATCCATCTAGGGGTCCTTGATAAAATCCAACAGAGAATCTGTAATGTGACCGATCCCGACTTGGCAGCTCAGATACAGTCATTTTCTCACCGGCGCAATGTGGCTTCCCTGTGTCTCTTCTACAAATACTTTCACAGCTTCTGCTTCGATGAACTTAGCTCACTGGTTCCCCCTATATATGAATTTACTTGAGCTACAAGATTAGCAACTAGGTCCCACCCTTTTACAGTGTAACCAATAAAATGTAAACGTGAATTCTACTCCAGCAGCTTCTTTTCTCGCACTTCCCGTCCGTGGAATTCCCTTCTGTTTACTTGCTTCCCTGACAGCTACAATCTCCAGGAATTTAAATGTAAAGTCTATAGTCATCTTCTATCTCACTAACCTGCATCCTCTCTCTCATGCTTTTTTCTCCGTCGACTCCATTCTCATCAGTATTCTCATCTTTCTTTTACTCACTTCTTAACATTCCCTATAATCTGTCACTCTTTCTCAAAACTTTTCTCCTATGTAACCCCTTGCACAACAGTGGCAGTTAATGCTTTGCTTGGGGTGATATGATTAGAAAAAAAAGTCCATACATTTATATTCCAGAGAATGTAAATAAATCTAAGACATGCATGTGTAGCTAATCAGTATTTCATCGACTGATTGATTCTTTTTCTACGGCTTATCAACTCAAAAGAAGTTATTATGTAAATATAAAGTGGAGGATCAATTTTATATTACAATCAATATATAAATTGATCCCTCACTTTATGGCCACATTCATCCTTCTCTTATCTATTTCCTGACACCTCCTATAACCTGTCACTCTTTCTCATAATTTTCCTCCTAAGTAACGCCCTGCAAAACTGGCAGTAAAATGCCTTGCTTGGTGTGATATGATTACAAAAAAAAAAAAATAATAATAAAATGGAATGACTTACTCGGAATAAGAAAATACAGAAAATTGTGGAGAGCCATTATCACTCACATTTTAAAAGTACATGGCATATAAAAGAAGACAAACGATAAAATTGCAATCCAGTGAAATACAAAAATATAAAAATTCTGGCATGGGTACAAAGCAGAAATGAGAAAAGAAAATGCTGATGCAATTGTTGGGAGGAATACCAATTTTCGATAATCGACGGGGCAGGAAGAAATTTGGTTAGAAGGAAGGAAATTCTGCTGAAGACCTCTTCCTCTCATGAAAGGAAAAACAAATTACCAAGTTTAGAATAATTTTACAAACCCAAGAGTAAACAATATTTATCGTGACCTTCAGTAATAAATGGAGTAGAAAAATTCAAATTTGAACAAGTATACATGCCCTTGATCTGAGAGTTGTTTTAATTTGCAAGCTAAACAAAAATCCCCGACAGAAGAACTGAAGGAAGAGAATAATTTCTAAAATTACACAGCTGTAAACAACTTTAGATTGTTTTAATGTTTTCTTAATTCGCTGCTAATGTTCTCTTTATGTAGTTTTAAATAAAAGCAAATAAACGAAAATTACACCAATAACCGAGAATTAAGACAATTTTCCGCCAGTGTCTCTCAGCAAAAATTAAGAATTTAGAGAGAAATGGCTACTTGAAAAATAGATTGGAAAAAAAAAAAATAACAAAAAAAAAAAGAATTTATCTACCATATCTACTTGTGTATAAGACGGTTTCATATATCATGCAACTCTTGAATATTTTTGCATAAATTTTAACCTCTCTAGAAAAAATTCTCAGTGTTTAGTCCCACTGATAGCTGAAAATGTATGATTTTAACCTCTTCAGAAAAAATTATTTTTGTATAGTGCTTCTTCAAAATGAATTATTTGTGTATAGTGCAACATATATTTTGTTGAAAAAAAATAAAAATAAAAACTTGCGCTATACTCGTGTATATATGGTACAAGAGTGCATGGAATAATGTCTCTAGTTAAATGTTAATCTGAAATTTTCACTGTATAATGGTCACTCTCTGATTAGTATCAAAAATTGAATTAAATGCACTGACAAGGAATGAGATCGTGTTGAAAAATAAACATTTCTTGTGTAAAATACATGCATTTTTTTTCCCTTTCAGTATCTTAATCTAAATCTATCTAAACTTATTTATAAATGGAACTTTGTCTGTGTGTGTGTGTGTGTGTATCCGTTACCTATAGACACTGAAACGGCTGAACCAATTTTCTTGAAAATTTACACAGTTGTACTATAAGCATCTGCGAGTGTTCTTAGTTATATTTTGTGTTGAGGTACCCCCGATAAATATCAAAAATCGATAATCGAAAAAATCGGGTTATAGAAGGAGTGGTCCAATTTTAATCAAATTTGACATACTCATAGACAAAGACATAAAAAACGATATTCAGAAGTTTCAAGGTTGCAGTTCTTACAATAGTGCAGAAAATCGATAATATATATATATATATAAAAGGCATGATGTTTGTGTGTGTGTGTCTGTTTATCTGTCTGTATGTCTGTATTTTTTCAGCCCTTTTATTTTAGTTTTTGCTTCGGGTTTGGCTCTAAGTAGCTATAATTGTAGTTCTTAGTCTCAGCCATGATACCGTTTACTCAGAGGACTTATTAGGCTTCAAAATTCAGTTTACGACGAAAAAAACTTATTTGATATCAATACCAGAAAATCAAAATTTGACTTATATCCATTCATTTTTCTTTCAGTCTACGGTTTCGCTTTAACTAGAAACAACTATTGCTTTTTAGTCTTTTGTGCCAACGTCCAAAGAGTCTGAGCTCCAGGACCATAGATTAGTTTTAAAGCTTTCATTACACCAAGCAACGCCAGGCTATACTGCTAGTTTTTAATAATGCCAACAGTTAAAATGGATTACATTTTCTTTTTTATTGAACTGTTGTCCTCATCTTTATTGCCATGTTTATGACATTTCTGCTGTTTTATGCTCTGGACTTCTTCAGGTGCTAGAAATTTTGAGAATACCCCAGTGGATGTGTGTTGTGTTGCAGTGGATATCAACCCAAAGACATGATTGCCCAAAGCGTGTATCACGTATGGCACTTAACTGAGTGATACCCCAGGGATTAAAATAAAGGGTTCAGTTCAAAATTCCTAGCATCTGAAGAAAGCGGAATGACTGAAATGTTGTAAACATAGCTATAAAGATGAGGACAACAGTCTGAACAGCGTAGATAATGTGTTATTGAAATCTATTCATTGATCTGTGATCGATCAAAGGTGTTGAAGGTGGCACAACAGTTATCAGCAGGGTAAATGAGTTTGTCAGCTAGAGTTCAAATTCCAGCTGAGTCTTTTGCATTCATTCATACACCTGAACTATGGATAAAATAGTTATGCTTACTCAGCTCCTTGCTTTTCGGAAGAACAAGTCTGAATTCAAAATGCAATAGAAATGACTCTCCATGACTTTTTTCAATAACAATCATGGCAATGCACCTTTGACAGATATTAAAGAAAAGGAAGCACTGGATATCCGTGATCACTGATGAAGACAATAGATTAAAGAGTGAAAGGCAAAGATTGAGGTATTTGTAAAGTTCTTGGTTTAAGTTTGAATCGTCTCAAATGGCTGACCTTAAAAGTCTTTTACATTTCTCATTCATAACTTTATTTTTTTTTTTTTTGCTGAGCTTGTCTTCCCGATTATTTATCAAGCAGTTGGGATGGTCATTATTGTGTTCAGGTTCATTTTCTCTCCCCCTTATCAAAATCTGGTCTTATTTTGTTTCCTTTTAGTCAATAGATGAACCCCAAGCATCTATTTGATGAGTGCAGTTAAAACCGAATGAATTATTTCACATTTTAGACAATCCTATATGAACTGATACATACTGCTAAAACAAGTTACTTGACTCGTGCTTAGTCGATGCAGATGTGTTTAAATATTTCTCTCTCTCTTTCTTTCTGTTTATTTTTTTCTCTTCTCATTGCCTGCATCTATCCGCACCAATTGCCTTCGTTTCCGTCTCTCTGTTTTTGTCTCTTTTTCAATGTTTGCACTTGCAAATGCATCTACAGTGATATAAGAGAGTTGTCGAGACCAGATAAGAATTCTCTTATATTTGGGTTTGGTCTAATTTATATACATTACCACATGCTCTAATTTTGGATCAGATAAAATCTCTCTTATATCAGGGTTTCTCTTATTTTATATACATTACCACAGGCTCTAATTTGGGATCAGATAAAATCTCTCTTATATCCGGGTTATACTGTACCAGATTTGCATATTTAATTTATTATCTAAAATATACTTTATGCTCAGAAAAATATTCATCTTCATTTATGTGCATTCATATCTCTACAACTTCCTATTCTTTGTAGCTTTTAGCAGTGATGTCTCTTTTCCAATTCCATTTACACAAGCTTGTTTGATAGGTAATCCTCAACTAGACTCACTTCCTAAAATTATATTTACTAATTACAGTAAAGAAAGTGAGAAGAAAGGACTAAGCATCATTTTCAAGAAGACAGAATGTATGGTTACCAGTAAAAAAAAACAAAAAACAACCAACTTATGAATTACAAATTGAAGATACCAAAATAAAACCGTAGCCAACATTTAAATATCTGTAAAAAAATTTTTAACAAAGAACAAAAAAGACAATACTGAAATCTGAAAACACATAAGAATAGGGAAAATTGCCTTGGGAAAGTTAAGCAAAGTATTAAGAAACAGGAAAATGTCATTGGAAACAAAGAATACTGAATTGCTGGTCCTCCAATATGGCAGGGAATACTGGACCATCTCATCACGGATAGTGAAGAGACTTGAGTCGACGGAAATAATATTCTACAAAATAATGCTGAGTGTACCATTAACTGAACCATTGAGCAATGACAATATTTAAAATAGGAAATGGTTGTATATATTTTTCAGTTACTAATAGTAGTATAAATAGAGAAGTCATGCACTTGAGTAGACATTACTGTTTTTTTTTTTTTTTTTCCAACAGTATAATTCAACATCTACTGGCTTGGGCATTTCAGAGTCTTAATAAATAAAATATTTGAACCTGCTTCTCCCTTTTATATAACTATGTCTACAGCAGTTGAAATGTTAAGCAGCTTCAGACAATCAGTAAATACACAAAAATAGAAAGGGGTGCAAGACAAGGTTGTGTATTCTCATTGGATTTATACAGTGTAACAATACTGAGAGAATTAAAAGTCCCATCAGTATTCGTTATTGGCGGCCTCAATTATTAAGAACAACAGATATGCAGATGACATAGTGCTGATAGTAGATATGGAAACTACAGCAAATCCTTCAGAAGGTTTTAAAGGAAAGTGAGAAGAAAGAACTGAGCATTTTATTAAGAAGATAAAATTTACAGTTACCAGCAAAAGAAACAACCCAATATGCAAACTGCAAATTAGAGATACCAAAATTAAACGTGCTAATATTTAGATATTTTGGAAGCATATTAACAGAGAATGAAAAGTGTGACACCAAAATTCAAAGTTGCATTTAAATAATGTCTTTCAAAACTAAGCAAAGTATCAAGAAACAGAAAAATTTAATCGGAAACATAGAAAACAGTAGTGAACTGTTATGCAATATCAGTCAGTCAGTTAAGTGCCTTACGTGAAACATGCTTGGGCGATCATATCTCGAAAGAGACATAACTGACTGGGCAGAAGATTATCCTATAGTAGGTTGCCATTGCTTTCTGCAGTCGACTGGTTGCCAGCCAGGTCTATAGAACCCAATCTGTCCTATTATTTAACTTATAACTGGAGGGAGAAATGATTGATTATATTACATTATTATATTAAGTATAATTAGTGGGGGATCAGTTTATTACTTCATAACAATATGAAACAGATCACCCACTTTATGCCCAGTCAAAGTTTTAGTTATGTTTCCAAATATTATGTTCAGTCAGTCAGTAATACACGCTTTGGACGATCATATCTCGAAAGACTGACTGGACAGAAGATTATCCTGTAGTTGCTTTCTGCAGTAGACTGGTTGCCATCCAAGGCTATAGAACCCAATCTGTGCTATTATTTACCCAATAACTGAAGGGAAGAAACAGATTAATACCTTTCCCATGGATATTTGTGCATAAGTGTATGCAAGGAATCCAACTGGAATGTGAACTCGGCTCTCTGATTTCTCATTCTGAGCCGATATCCACTGCCCCACACACACATCCACAAATGTATTGCAAATTTGCAATATCAGTACTCCTATATGGCAGTCAATACTGGACATATTCATTGCGAATGAAAAAGAAAAACTTGAGGCAACAGAAATGTGGTTCTACAGAAGGATGCTGAGAATACAATGGGCTGAACATGTGAACAATGATGAAGTTTTAGAGAAAATGAGAACAGTAGATATGCAGACGACACGGTGCTGATAGCAGATACGGAAACTTCAGGAATTTCTACAGAAGCTTTTAAAGGAAAGTGAGAAGAAACGACTAAGCATAAATTGTAAGAAGACAGAATTTATAGTTGCCAGCAGAAGAAACAATGCAAAAGAATTAGAAAAATAAGTTAAACAGAATTGCTATTTAATTTCTGCATCCTCTGCAAAACCACTCTACGCAACACTGCATCGACCAGGCAATCTTGAAGCACACAATAACACACAAGTTGTGCTAACCTTCAAACATAAATGAGAAAACTATGCTGCGAATATCATGGATCGAGCATGTGAGCAATGATGAGGTCTTGGAAATGATGGAAACTAAAAGGAAATTAATAATAAGCATCAGGAAGAGACAGCTGAAGTTCCTTAGATACGCAATGAGGAAGGAGGGCTTGGAGAATCTGATACTAACAGGCCAGATAGAAGGAAAAAGAGACAAGGGAAAGCAGCAGATTACATATTTGCAGGGCCTGATCAGGTGGATGACGGAACAAGGATTGCATGGTGTAACAGGAGAAGGCGTGTTCAGAGCCACCAGGAATAGGGAAAAGTGGAAGGCCATGATCGCTTGAAGGAACAAGGCACATAGAAGAATCTTTTCCTCTGTGGAAATAAAAATAATGTTTCTACTTGCAATCAGAAGACAGTTAAAATTTCTGGCATGTATAATGAGAAAAGGGAGCTCGGAGAATGTAATACTCACAGGACACATTGAAGACAATGTGGACAGCGTGAGTAATGATGAGTTTGTGCAAATGAATAGTAAGGAGAGAAATGTTACTTAGATTTACAAAAGGAAAGAAGCTATGGAGAGCCATTATTGCTCTCTTCATCCAAAGAAGAATCTGTAATGTTGCTGGTCCTGACTTGGCATCTTGCCTTCAGTCATTTTCCCCACTACCATAATATAGCTTCCCTGTGCCTTTTCTATACATACTTTCATGGTATTTTTCTGATCAACTTTCTGCCATGATATCTAGAATTTACCAATTTAAGCACAGTGCTAGATGTGCATTGTGATGCAATGGATATCAGCTCGAAAAAAAAAATTGGGGCGCCGAGTTCGAATTCCAGTTTAATTCCTTGCATTCACTTCTGCACAAGTACCCTGAAGAAAGGTATTAATCCGTCTCTTCCCTCCAGTTATGGGTTAAATAGCAGCACAGATTTGGTTCTATAGCCTTGGCTGGTAACCAGTCTATCACAGAAAGTAATAGCAACCTACTGCAAGATGATCTTCTGCCCAGTCAGTCATGTCACTTTTGAGACATGATCGCCCAAGTGTGTATCACGTATGCCGTTTGACTGACTAGATTGGCTATAGGGTAATGCATATTGGCTCGGAATAAAAAATCGGAGAGCTGAGATCAAATTTCAGTTGAATTTGTTGCATTACCCTTGGGAAAGTTATTAATCTATATCTATTCTCCCTCTAGCTATGGGTTAAATCAGTCAGTCAGTCAAATGCCATGCATGATACAAGCTTGGGCAATCATGTCTCTTTTGAGACATGACTGACTGGACAGAAGATTATCTCACAGTAGAATGCCATTACTTTTTGCAGTAGACTAGTTGCCAGCCAAGGCTATAGAACCCAATCTATCCTGTTATTTAACCTATAACTGGAGAAAAGAGATTTATTTGCATGTAAGTGAATGCAATGGATTCAACTGGAATTCAGAATCAGCTCCCCGATTACTCATTTCGAACCAATATCCCCTGCACCACAATGCACATGGGTTAAATAGCAGGACAAATTGTGTTTTGTAGTCTTGGTTAGCAACCAGTCTACTATGGAAATAAATGGCAACTTACTGCAGGAAAATCTACTGTTTACTCTGTCATTTCTTGAAAGAGACATAATTGCTCAAGCATGTATCACGTATGGTACTTAATTGACTGACTAGATTAACAGTAAGTTCTCAGTATTTTACAGTTGAAATGGTTAGATGTAAGTGTAAGTTCTATGTTAGTGGTTTCTTCTACTGCACTTCTTGTTTGTGGAACACTCTTCCAATTTCTTGCTTCTCAATTGATATTGATTTTCTAAGATTTAAATGCAGTGTTAATCGTTATCTAGTGTTTTGTTTTCTCATGTTCTCCAAACACTCGTTAACCCCTTGCACTGTAGTGGTCAAAGAACTTAGACGCAAGATTGGTTGTGCTAGAGATAAATTTGTTTGACACTTATCAGACGCTTAGAGTGAAATGATTTAAAAAAAAAAATAGTACAGGGTGACAGCATATAAAATAAAAAAAATATGTGCAGTTAGCATTTTTCCTGAATTTGAATGACTTGTTGAAGGAGTGACTTGAGGAAGCAGAAATGTGGTTCTACAGAAGGATGCCGAGGATACCATGAACTGAGTGACAATGAGGTGCTGAATAGGATGTAAGCGAGAAGAAAACATACTTAACATCAGGAAGAAAATGGATGCGGTTCCTGGAACACAAGGAAGGAGGGCTTGGAGAATTTAATATTCACAAGATAGGCAGAAAGAAAGAAAGAAAGAGGAAAGCAGTGCTAGCTCTACTTGATGGTACTGATTAAACAGATGTTGAAACGGGATTTGGGAGAGATACCAAGAGGAAACATAGCGAGAGGAGTAAGAGATAGGGTCATGTGAAAGTCTATGATCCCTTACGTTTTGAAAGGACACAACACATGAAGAATTGTTTATTACACCAAAACTAATGCTCACCAAGAGTAGGCTAATGCAAATTCTTTTGTGAGAGGGTAAAAATATATCATTTCTTCCCTGCTAGTGTAGCTTGAAAATTATATTCGTTATATCTGTCAGTAAAAATTATGTTTTATTATATCTGTGCCATTTTGGCATCTCTGTATGTGCAATATATGCAATTCATATTCGCTCTGTTAATGTGTGTTATCATGAGGCCGAGCAAAGGATTTGGCATATTTATTTTTTAAATTCTGCCAGTTACATCATGGATTAAATGAACAATTTGTATATGTATATAACATTAGGCATATATGAGGTCCTGTCAGGAAATGATGAACTCGTTTAATATTAGCAAATAGTAGAGAAATTATATCAATCGCGCCTGAATCCCTTTAGGAATTTATACATTTGGCATAGTATCCTTTCAACAGTTTGCAATGTTTTCTTTCAGGATTACTATCAAGTGATTTACAGTTTTCTCTGTGGTGTTTCAAGGGTAATTTTAATTTATCATTGGGGTATGGCAGAAGTCACAAGTAACCAGTTATGGACTGTAAAAGGTTGGTTAACAGATTTGGGGATGCAAAGTATATTTTTTTTTTATCATTTCATCCCAGTCAGTTAAGTGCCACATGTGATACATGCTTTGGGTGATTATGTTTCGAAAGAGACATGACTGACTGGGAAGAAGATTATCCCGCAGTAGATTGCCATTACTTTCTGCGGTAGACTGGTTGTCATCCAAGGCTATAGAACCCAACCTGTCCTATTATTTGACTTACAGCAGAGGGGGAAGAGATGTATTATATTATTAAGTACTAATTAGTGGGGGATCAGTTTTCTATTGTTTTGAAGTAATAAGCTGATCCCCCACTTTATGCCCAGTAGAAGCCTTCATCATGTTTTCAACTATTATATTCAGTCAGTCAGTTAAGTGCCATACGTGATAAACACTTTGGGCGATCATGTCTCTTTTGAGACATGACTAACTAGGCTAAAGATTATCCCTTAGTAGGTTGGCATTGCTTTCTGCAGTAGGCTGGTTGCCAGTCAAGGCTATAGAACCCAATCTGTCCTATTATTTAACCCATAAATGGAGGGAAGAGATGGATTATTACCTTTCTCAAGGGTATTTGTACATAAGTGAATGCAAGGAATTCAACTGGAATTTGAACTCGGCTTCCCCTATTTGTCATTCTCAGGAAGTGGGTAATAGAAGGATGAGAATACTGATGAGAGTGAAGTGGATGGAGAAAGGAGCATGAGAGAGAGGATGCAGGTTAGTGAGATAGGAGATGACGATTGACTTTACATTGAAACTCCTGGAGATTGTAACTGTCAGGAAAGCAAGTATGCGGAAGAGAAATCCACAGGCAAGAAGTGCGAGAAAAGAAGCTGCTGGAGTAGAATGTGCATTTACATTTTATTGGGTTCACAGAAAAAGAGGGGGACCTAGTTGCTAATCTTGTGGCTTGAGTAAATTCATATATAGGGGCCACCAGTGAACTAAGCTCATCGAAGCAGAAGCTGTGAAAGTATTTATAGAAGAGACACAGGGAAGCCACATTGCGCCAGTGAAAAAGTGACTGTATCTGAGGTTCCAAGTCGAGATCAATCACATTACAGATTCTCTGTTGTATTTCATCAAGGACCCCTAGGTGGATAGCAGGGGCACCCGACTATATATGGCAGCAGTATTCAATGCACTGGCGGATGGTAGAAAAATATCAGTGTATTTAAACATGATGGGATAATTTCTGGATGCTTCACATAATCACGTGATTTTCCAGTTCTAGTCAATGGCTATTTTCCCTTTGATTGTTGCCATCACCCGCTGAACATTTCTGGGTGTTGTTTGTTGATGACCTTCCATTTCATTGTGTAAAATGCCAATACCAAAACTTTTGTCTGAGATTCAATCACTGAATCATCCCTTCCCTCATCAGATGTCTTCTTCATTAGTTAAACAATTTCTACAAATTAATTATTAAGTTTGATTTATGTTTTTTTTTTCTATGATTGTGACAATGGTGTTTCAATGCTGACTGTGTTACTACATGGGAGAGTGTCAGTTCACATTACAGTTGCTTATAATTGGTTAACAGTTTACATCAGGACTGCATAACCTGGGATTGTTTAAAAGTAGGTGGATACTCTTGAAAGTAATTTAGTAACTAATATTTTCTCAGTGATTTTTATGGTGATTGTAATGGTGAGATTAGCCATTTTAGTACAGGAAACATTGGGTCGTCATTGACTGAACAATTAGCATTACAGTCCATTAACATTTATAAAATCTTTTTCTAGAGCCTTCATCCTTCAAGAATTGAAGTGTTTTACTAGATTGGCAACTAGGTTTCACTGTTTTACTGTTGAACTGGATAGATGCAACTGTAAATTCTATTTTTGGAGTTTAATTTTTCACACTTCTTGCCTGTGGAATTCTCTTCTGGTTTAGTGCTTTTCTGACAACTACAATCTTCAAAATTTTAATTTAATACCAATCGCCATCTTCTGTTTTCTTGAACTGTATTCGTTGATTGTCTTAACCCTCTAGGGCCATTCGTATCATATTTGATACAGTATGAAAACAAGCCTTGAAAGAAATATTTTCCTGAAAAAATTTTTAAGAGAAATATTTTATAAATTTCAAATGAAAGCAGTACTGACTGCTCAGTCAATGAATACCAAATGTTTCCTTATAGGGAAATACCAAATGTTTCCTTATAGGGAAATACCAAATGTTTCCTTATAGGGAAATACCAAATGTTTCCTTATAGGGAAATACTGTATTAAATATGATACGAATGGCCCTAGAGGGTTAATTTCTTTTCTTTTCTATCTATCTATCTATCTATCTATTTAAGTCTCATGAAATTATTACCTTGCTTGGGGGTAGGTGATTAAAAAAACAAACAAATTAAACCAGTTTTTCAGGAAAACAGGCTTCTCAAATCCACTGTTACTTCTCTTTCTAGTCATGATGGAAGTTTCTTTCCTATCCTTTTGTTTAAAGTAATGAAGAAAGTTAACATTTTGATTAGCATATTTTGCTGCTTGTAAGATGATTATTTTTTTATATAAAATATCTTCAGAATCACCCTGTGTCCTATAAATTGAAGGTTGGTAACGCAGTCAGTCAGTTAAGTGCCATACGTGTTACACGCTTGGGCGATCATGTCTCTTTCAAGACATGACTGACTGGGCAGAAGATTATCCTGCAGTAGGTCGCCATTGCTTTCTGCAGTAGACTGGTTGGCGACCAAGGCTATAGAACCCAATCTGTCCTGTTATTCAACCCATAACTGGAAGGAATAGATGGAGTAATACCTTTCCCAAAGGTATTTGCGCGTAAGTGAATGCAATGAATTCGGATGGAATTCTAACTCGACTCCCCGATTTCTCGTTCCGAGCCGATATCCAATGCTCCACAACGCACATTAACTAGTTAACTTTTATTCTAATTATTAAATTCTGTTACCATGAATTCTTGATCTGTGATGAATTTGACATGATTAGTCAAGTTTTCGGGATGAAATGTTCTTTCAGACTAAATAGGGATAGTGGGATACAAGGAAATTTTATATTGATTTCCAACTCGCCCTGGGTATGACAATAAATTAGATTTGGGAGCAAAGCTTTTGATTGAAAGATTGTGAAACCACCTCTTACTGGCTGTTGTTCTCAGGCCTACCATAAATCAAGGTGGTAGCATGTGTTAGGGTCCAAGTTATGGGTAAATAGTGAACAAAAATCAACTGTACATTTTTATAATAAATTTTTAAGGTAAAATGACAATCAATGAAACGCTAAAAAAATATAAAAACATATTTTGATCGTAAAAATTGCCAACAATGCATTTTATCATCTACAAAATAGATATATAAAAAAATAATACCTTTACTCTGAAAGTATAATATTATGTACAAAATATCTGTGGATGTTGATGTTCATTTGTGGTGCAGTGGATATCAGCCCAGAATGTAAAATTGGAGAGCTGAGTTCAAATTCCAGTTAAATTTGTTACATTCACTTACACGCAAATACCCTTGGGAAAGGTACTAATTCGTCACTTCTCTCTCCAGCTATGGATTAAATAGAAGGACAAATTGGGTTCTATAGCCTTGGTTGGCAACAATTCTACTACAGAAATTAATGGCAACCTACTGCAGAAAATGTTCTGCCCAGTTAGTCATGTCTTGAAAGAAACACAGTTGCCCAATCGTGCATTCCGTGCGGCACTTAACCGTCTGAGATGTATTCTTAAAGTCGTACGAAAGTGCAAAATACACTTCGGTGAAGATACTTGCTGGTAGTGAAACTACAGTAGATCCAGCTGAGTTTTTCTGGCATGACTCACAAGATTTAATAGGAATTTTGGTTGTATGTGCGGATAACTTTCTTTGAAGAAAAGGTTATTGTCAAATTGAGAAAAATTCTTCATGTTGGAAAAGAGTCTTCTGAATTTATCACTTTAAGCCAGAAGGATTACGCCTGCACATTGGAACCAACAACCACAGACAAGCATAGAATGGGAGATTAAATTTTATCTTCTACAAAATAGTACAAAATACAAAATACTCTGAAAGTATAATATTATGTACAAAATATCTGTGGATGTTGATGTCCACTTGCGGTGCAGTGGATATCAACCCAGAATATAAAATTGGAGAGCTGAGATCAAATTCCAGTTGAATTCGTTGCATTCACTTATGCGCAAATGCTCTTTGGAAAGGTATTAATCCTTCTCTTCCTTCTGGCTATGGATTGAATAGCATGACAGATTGAGTTCTATATCCATGGTTGGCAACCAGTCTACTGCAAAAAGTAATGGCAACCTACTGCAGGAAAATCTTCTGCTCAGTCAGTCATGTCTGTTTTGAGACATGATCATTGAAGCATGTATCATGTATGGCACTTAACTGAATGATCTGTAGTTGAAAGCATAAAATTATGTACAAAATATTTAGATTTTGGCATTTAATAACCTATAGAAATGTTGATATGCTGCTAAACAAAATCAAGCAGCCGACCAACCGATTTCTTACTTCAAAATTTGACTTTGGGAACGTCTAATACATCCAAGTGTCTTATAAGCCATGAAATACAGCATATGATTTTTTCTCTTCTGGTTAGATTTGGCATTTCATTTTAGTTGTTGCTTCTGTTGGAAGTCTTCAGTTGATGTATAGTTTTTGTTATTTAGTAAAGTTCTTTGTCTGTGAGTCTATAAGATCTGATGAAAGGGTTGTTTTCTTTTAGACCTCAAGGATTTAGTAATAAAATAGCATTCAAAGAATGGGAGATTCAAATATGAACATTTTTGATAACGAACAAACAAACCAAAAATAATTGACATAAAGTTGGCATAATGTTTGTCAAAAATAGAATCAGTGATACAAGTTCAAATTCTGAATCAAGCTGTTTGTATTCATATAGCAAAGTTGGTAATTATGTTAATTTTTTTCTTCTGAAAATATTTAGTTCTTGCTAATTTGAAAGTACTTGAAAAAAGAAAACTTTTGACAATTTTGATATATAACAACTCGTTTGAATATACAATAAAAAAAAATTGATTATCACTGGAATGTAATACCACTTATTATAAACTCATGTACACGTATAGTTTCATATCCAAAACTGAAACAAAATAATTTCTAAGGTATTAATGGATTTTATTTATAATCCGACATTACTTCTTATTACTATAAATGCTATATTTAGTGGAAACACATGTTTGAGTTAGCATCATTATTTTTTTAAATAATGTAATTAACGTCTAATGGCCTGTGCATTCCAAAGTCATTAATAAAGAAAATCTGCTTTTTGGCAGGGTTCAAACCTATGGGTATCCAATAAATATAATTATAGTAATAAATATTGAATATGTATTCTTACATTGATTACATAAGCACCACAAGCTCCTGTAGATTAACTTGTCACTTTTTGAATCTCACTGAAATTCATGGATACATTGAACCTCAGATCATAAACAACTAAAATACAATTATTTACATCTGACTTGGCATCTCAACATTAGTCACTTTCTGACATGACATGGCTTCCTTCTGTCTTTTCTCCAAATATTTTCATGGCTACTGTTCTGACAAGCTTTTTCCGCTGGTGCCTCAACTAAATGAATTCATAGTATTTACCTTATTTGGACTATTGTCCTCATCTTTGTTGGCATTTGTACGATGTTATACACTCCGACCTTCATCAGGTGCTAGGAATTTTGAACCAGACACTTTATTACAATCACTGGGGTATATGAACTCCATTCCTTGCATGGTAGTGCCTCTTTTGGTAGTCACAAGTTATCTCCCTCTAACCCTGTAAGTTACTTATTCCCCACTGCTGTAGCCTGGTATTGAATTCACAATTCTTTGGGTGAAGTCGCAGGAACTAACCAACGTCTATATACACTGGGCCATGTATCCTTAAGGGCAAGAACAACTGAAGAAGGGCAGAGTGTACAACAGCCGAAACATCGTACAAATGGCAACACAGATGAGGACAATTATCCGAATAATGTAAATACTGTAAATACTACCTCACCTCAGAAATATAGACAAATACATGAATTCATGTGGTTTACATCGTACAAATGGCAACACAGATAAGGGCAATTATTTGAATAATGTAAATACTGTAAATACTACCTCGTCTCAGAAATATAGGCAAATACATGAATTCATGCGATCTACTAGTTTGGCATTTTGTTCTCACCCTTTTACCATTGAAACAGTTAAATGTAACAATCACTTCTACTTCAACAGTTTCTTTTCTTGCACTTCCCACTTGTGGAACTCCCTCCCAGATTATTTGCTTCTCTAATAGCTATAATCTCCAAAAAATTTAAATGTAATGACAATTGTCATCTCGTGCTCCTTGATACCCATTTTTAACTTATCCTTTCTTTGCCAATTTTTTTTAATCTTTTTACTCTCACTGTAACTTCCTGTGCACCCCTTGCCTGGGGGTGAAACAATTATTAAAAAAATATGCAGCTGCTTTGCTGCCAGTAAAGGTTCTGATATATTTCCATATTAGTTTTTAAGTTTTAATTCTTAATTGCATTGAATGAAGCTAACTTAATCAACACAAAATTTATTTTATTAATCATCATCTCAGGAAATCCCTGATTATTATGTTTATTTGATAGCCTTATTTATATTGCATATTTTTATGATTATAATTGTCAACTTAAGGCAGTGTCTGAACTGCTAATGTTTTAGTCCGTGACCCCCCACTAACCTTTTTCCTTCCCTTCTCCCAGCAATTGCAAAATTCACATTTCTAGAAACCTTGCAAGTTTCCAAGTTAAAGGAGAAGAGGCAATAATTTGTGAAAACAAGGAAAGTGAAAAATTAAAATGGTGATAAGAAAAACAAAACAACAAAAAAACGGATGATAGTTATTAAGAGATAGAAGAAATGGAAACGAAATTGAATTAAAGTTGGGAAAAGTTTGATGGAATAAAAACAGAAAGATAGCAGGTGAGGCTTTGCTGATGTTGTGGGGAAACACACCTATTCCTCAGATAATGGACTCTCTCTCCTATATTAATAAGAGTTTACAGGAAGTTCTTAAGAGTTCTTGGGAAGTTTATAGTTCTTTAGACTTCTATTGAAGTTCAGTAGAACTACTAGGCAGTTGATATTATTCAGCAGTTAGCCGAATACTAAGGAGTCAGCTTTCAGTGGAAGATTACCAAGTTCCTAACATTTTGGGTACGTTAAGTTGATTAGTAACCGACATAACACGATTATAACCTTCAGTGTGAAAACTACTCCACAACAGTTGATTGATTTGTTTCTTTGTTTAATGGTACATCAACTTTCTATGGGTCATTTAATATTGAAATTTTATTTTTTTGGTTTGTTATGGAGAAACACACCTATTCCTCAGATAATGTATTCTCCCTTCTATATTAATAACAGTTAACAGGAAGTTAAAACTTGCAGTGCAAAAACTATTCCACAACATGGATGTATTGAAATAATAAAAATATGATATGTTATTCGGCTTTTGCGGTGATATGTGCATTTT
The DNA here is from genome assembly GCA_037127315.1 of Ascarosepion bandense. Lineage (NCBI taxonomy): Eukaryota > Metazoa > Mollusca > Cephalopoda > Sepiida > Sepiidae > Ascarosepion > Ascarosepion bandense. The sequence goes on from JBBBDQ010001775.1 coordinate 4,448,208, forward strand.
TATGTCGTAATTCTATTGAAGTTATAATTTGGAATACAGTTTGATTTCTTTAAGATACTGTCAGACATTATTTGTTTCATACTTTCTTTGAGGAAATTTATACTTACCATCAAGAAGAGATGCTGAAGTTTCTGAGACATGCAATGGGGAAGGAAGCCTTGGAGAACCAGATACTCATAGGGCAGATAAAGGGGAAGAGATACAGGGGAAAACAGCATGTGACAGATATGATAGGCTTAAGCAAATCGATGGCAGAGCAATGTTTTAGAAAAATATTTACACAAAAAGTATTAAGAGCTATAATTGATAGGAAGATTTGAAGGCCATGATTGCCTACATCTTGAAGAGACATGGCACAAAAAATAAAAATAAAATATCATATTGATTAATGCCATGAAAGTGTTGTTTTTTTTTCATATTGGTTGTTAGTATTTTAAATGGATTTGGGTGAAGTTGGTACAATTTGTTAGCATGCACTTTATCTACAATTATTGACATGCTTTACAGATTGGAGGTGGTTCTCGTTTTAGGATATGAGAGTGTGGTATTATAGAGTGTTCAATATGAAGTCTGGACATTATTACTTCATCTTTCATTGTTTTTAGTTTTTGATTTTACATTGGGTAAAGGACTAGTTTTTTATTTTATATTGGCAAGCTTTAGTACCCAAAATTAATTGTAGCATCTATTGTTCACGACAATATATTTAATCGATTAATTATGATTAATAGTAACTATATCTAAAATGATAATAAATAAGTTAATGGCAAAAGTCAAAATTTAAATAATAATAACTCCTTGTCCCACAAATTCAGAGATAAATTATTGAATTTGTACAAACATGTGATATACCCATGAGTAAAAAACATTGTATTAACAACAACAACAACAACAAAGATGAGGACAAATGTAAATAGCGTAAATAATGAAAACTCCTTTTCAGAAATTCAGGAGTAACAACAACAAAGATGAGGAGAACAGTCCAAATGTAAATAGTAGTAAATAATGAAAACTCCTCATTCCAGAAATTCAGGAGTAACAATAACAAAGGTGAGGAGAACAGTTCAAATGTAAATAGTGCAAATAATGAAAACTCCTCATTCTGGGGAAAAAAACAAGAAATATAAGGAGAACAGTCCAAATGTCTTCTTCTTTTATGTGTCCTGTCCTTTCAGGACGTAGGTGATCATGGGTTTCCACGTCTCCCTCTCCCTGGTGGCTCTTAGCATGCTTTCTCCTGTTACACCATGCAACCCCCGTTCTGTCATCCACCTGCTCAGGCTCTTCAAATATGTTATTCTTTCCTTTCCTCTGTCTCTTTTTCCCTCTATCTGGCCTGTTAGTATCAGTCTCTCCAAGCCCTCTTTCCTCATTGCATGTCCCAGGAACTTCAGTGATCTCTTCCTGATGTTCACTATTAATATTCTTTTTGTTGCTATTCTTTCCAACACCTCATCATTGCTCACATGCTCGGTCCATGGTATCCGCAGCATTTTTTTGTAGAACCACATTTCAGCTGCTTCAGGTTTTTCCTTCATCTTTGATGATATTGTCCAGCATTCACTGCCGTATTGAAGAACTGACATTACATAGCAATCCAGTACTCTCTTCTTTGTTTTCCTTTATCTTTGATGATATTGTCCAACATTCACTGCCGTATTGAAGAACTGACATTACATAGCAATCCAGTACTCTCTTCTTTGTTTTCCTTTATCTTTGATGATATTGTCCAACATTCACTGCCGTATTGAAGAACTGACATTACATAGCAATCCAGTACTCTCTTCTTTGTTTTCCTTTATCTTTGATGATATTGTCCAACATTCACTGCCATATTGAAGAACTGACATTACATAGCAATTCAGTACTCTCTTCTTTGTTTTCCTTCTTCTTTGATGATATTGTCCAGCATTCACTGCCATATTGAAGAACTGACATTACATAGCAATCCAGTACTCTCTTCTTTGTTTTCCTTTATCTTTGATGATATTGTCCCACATTCACTGCCATATTGAAGAACTGACATTACATAGCAATCCAGTACTCTCTTCTTTGTTTTCCTTTATCTTTGATGATATTGTCCAGCATTCACTGCCATATTGAAGAACTGACATTACATAGCAATCCAGTACTCTCTTCTTTGTTTTCCTTTATCTTTGATGATATTGTCCAACATTCACTGCCGTATTGAAGAACTGACATCACATAACAATCTAGTACTCTCTTCTTTGTTTTCCTTGATCTTTGATGATATTGTCCAGCATTCACTGCCATATTGAAGAACTGACATTACATAGCAATCCAGTACTCTCTTCTTTGTTTTCCTTTATCTTTGATGATATTGTCCAACATTCACTGCCATATTGAAGAACTGACATTACATAGCAATCCAGTACTCTCTTCTTTGTTTTCCTTTATCTTTGATGATATTGTCCAGCATTCACTGCCATATTGAAGAACTGACATTACATAGCAATCCAGTACTCTCTTCTTTGTTTTCCTTTATCTTTGATGATATTGTCCAACATTCACTGCCGTATTGAAGAACTGACATCACATAACAATCTAGTACTCTCTTCTTTGTTTATAGTGCAAATAATGAAAACTCCTCATTCCAGAAATTCATTGGTAACAACAACAAAGATGAGGACAATAGTCCAAATGTAAAGAGTGTAAATAATGATAACTCCTCATCCCAGACATTCAGTGATAAAAACAACAAAGATGAGGACAATAGTCCAAATGTAAAGAGTGTTAATAATGATAACAACTCCTTATCCAAGAAATTCAAAAGGTGCTTTTTACATTGTAAGGATAATTCTTTTATTTTTTTATTTTTTGTGATTGAATTTTGCATTAAGAATTTGGAGATGATTTTCCCAGAGCCTACTATTTAACCCAATGCTGGTGGCAGAAAAAAGATGGTTTCATATATTTCCCAAGGACATTTGCATTTCAGGGAATCTAACAAACTCAACTGGAATTTGAACTTGGCTCTCTGATTTCTAATTCTGAGCTGCTATCTATGACATCACCTGTGTATTCTCTTAAAAATTGGTAAAAGAAAAAAATTTTAATTGTAAAAATATAATTGATGGAAATTAAAATTAAGAAGAAGAAAGAAGATGATAATGATAAAATTCACTTCAAATTAACAAATAAAATGCAAAAAAAGAAAAAAATAACCAAAAAATATAATTACCCTCTACCCACAATCTTAAAAAAAAAAAGAAAATCAAGTCTACACTAATATTACAATGCAAAGAAAGCCAAAAAGAAATTTAAAATATGGTTGATGGAATAAATTCCTAAAGAATTATTATATATCTCTTCTTCGCATTCCATTTGATAAGCTGGGAGATGACTGGTTGGGGGAGAGGAAACAAAGGAGGGGATTTTTACAAAAGAGGGAGAGAGAGAGACCAAGAAGAAGGGTAGGAAAAAGATGAACAATAAGAATGGGCTTCTACCAATCTGTATTAACACTTCTGCCGCTGTTAGCACGGGGCGAGTGTTGGCAATGGACTCACTGGTTGAATAAACTGCTCAGAGCTGTTAGAGAACACGTATTTGTGCAACTTGAATCGATATAGGAAAGACGTCTAATGGAATCCGGGTTTAGGTGGCACACGCTAAGGTGCAGTATGGCTTTACATGGCGCAGATGCTTCATCGCATTGACGAAGACAATAGATGCATCATATTAGAAAAAGCATTTCTCAGGGCTTCCCAAATTCTCCAGTTTTTATTTTTATTGCCTCAGGACTGATACTTAGTAAACTTAACTTAGTCTGGCACAAGGCTATATGTATGTGGGCACCTAGTGAGAAGTAAATTCACTATAGTAGGAAGAATCTGTGAGAACCTTGTTAATCAATTCCCCAAATTTTAGCACCAGTAAATATTTAATTTGTTGCATTTTGCATTGTGCAAATACTCTGAGAACATTATTGATCCATCTCTTCTTCCTCCAGCTATGGGTCGAATAGCAGGACAGGTTGAGTTGGTAACTTGTCTTCTTCAGAAAGAAACGGCAACCTACTTCAGGGAAATCTGTCTAGTCAGTCATGGATCAAAACGGACATGACCACCTAAGCATGTGTCACATATGGCACTTAACTAATTGGCAGAAGTATTTAATATGCTTAACTTAGTGTTATGGTCAAACACCCCTATTCCTCAGATAATGGACTCTCCCTCCTATCTTAATAAGAGCTAACAGGAAGTTAACTTGAGAAGTTCTTGGGAAATTCATAGGAGTTCTTAGAAGTTCTAGAGAGTTCTTTAGAGTTTTATTGGAGTTCACTAGAACTACTAGGCAGTTGATATTAGTCGGGAGTTAGCCGAATACTAAGGAGTCGGCTTACAGTGGAAGATTACCAAGTTCCTAACATTTTGGGTGCGTTAACTTGATGAGCAACTGACATAGCACAATTATAACTTTCAGTGCAAACACTACTCCACAACACTTAGTCTGGCACAAAATCATAAATTTTGAACACTTAGAATGTCAAAAACTCATGTAAATAGTAATAGTTCTCACTGTTTACATTATTTACATTAACATTAATGTCCTCGTCTTGTATTTGTTGTTGTCTATCTGTCTATTAAGTGGTTCCAAAATGGAGGATCAATTTACTATAACGTTGTATGAAAAACTGAGCCCCTACTGAAATTGTTTAAATATTGAAATTTTTCTAAATTTTTTTTGTCAGTCGGAATGTTTAGGGTGTATTCGATAAGATTGCACTGAAAATAGTAAAAAAAACGAAATGAAAAACCATAAATTAAAAGGTGGTGGTAAGGTCTGCCATTTTTTTCTACTGTTAGTAGCCCTGGTGAAATTCTGGGATGAAGACTTACCATTATCAGACTAATATCAAGATTCACTACCCCCACCCCAGTCTGTTTTCTTGGTATTTATAATCTTCAAACATTTATTTGCAATGTTCACTGCCATCTGTTTTCATTAACCTTGATTTTATTGTCCTTTCTCCACACTGATGTCTTTTAATTTTTATCACTCTCAGTAACCCATGGTGTCTTAGTGTCATTATTGACTTGCTTGGGGTGAGATGATTAAAATATATATGCAATTTCAAACTTCTTTTATCTACCATGTCCTTTTAGGACGTAGACGATCATGGACCTCCACTTAACCCTATCCCTTTTTGCTCTTAACAATTTTTCTCTTGGTATCTCTTGCAAATCCTGCTCTGCCAACTTCTTGCTAAAGCCTGTCAAGTATGTCCCATGTTGCTTTCCTCTGTCCCTCTTTCCTTCTATCTGTCCCGTGAGTATTAGATTCCCTAAGCCCTTTATCCTCATTACATGTCCAGAAACTTTAGCTGTCTCTTTCTTTCATATTGGATACTAGCAGTATAGCCCGGCGTTGCTCGGGTGTAATGAAAGCCTTAAAACTAATCCATGGTCCTGGAGCTCAGACTCAGCCTAAAGAATATTCGTGTGAAGTTTGGTGAGAATCGGATAAAGATTGTAGATTTGTATAAAGAACATACAGACAGATAAACAGACACACACACAAACATCTTGCCTTTTATATATATATTATCGATTTTCTGCACTATTATAAGAACTGCAATCTCGAAACCTCTGAATATTGTTTCTTATGTCTTTGTCTATGAGTGTATCAAATTTGATTAAAATCAGACCACTCCTTCTATAACCTGATTTTTTTCAATTATCGATTTTCGAAATTTATTGGGGAAACCTTGACACAAACAAGCTAAGAACACTCGCAGACGCTTATAGTACAACTGTGTAAATTTTCAAGAAAATCAGTTCAGCTGTTTTGGAGTCTATAGGTAACAGATACACACAGACACAAAGTTCCATTTATAAATAAGTTTAGATAGGTTTCTTTTTGATTTGCATTTTTTCCAAAACTTGGTCATTGCTCACATATTTGATCTATGGTATCCTCAGCATCCTTCTGTAGAACCACATTTTGGTTTCTTTGAATCTTTTTTCATCTGTCTCTTTTTGATGCTAAGTATAATTTTCCTTTTTGTTTACATTTTCTCCAAAGCACAATCACTCTTAAATAGATTAGAAAAAAAAAAGAAAAGAATTAATGAGAAAATTTTAGTACTATAATTAAATTCTTTCTGTGTCTAAGATAACTGATGATTCTTAAACCAGGGCTAGAATTTCTGTGATTGATGACTGCATATGAAATCCAATTAAGTTCCCTTCCTGCCAAAAAAAAAAAAAAAATGGGAATAGAATAAAATAAAAGCTGATGACTAATTAATTGACAAATGTTGATATAGCCAATTACCAATTATCGGCGGAAATAATCAGTGCAAACCTGGTAACGTCACTGTAATGTTACACGTACAGGTTGGGGTATTAGTATATACTGAACTTTTCAGATACTTTAGCATATGGATCAACTATAACAAGTTAAGTATAGAAGAAAAGGAAACTCATGAAATCTGTACAAGGTCTGGGAGCCACTCGAGGTAGAGGGTTAGTAAGAGGTAGAGCTTACTCAGATATGGGGATAAAATTAGTTAATTTTTGACAAGATAACATTGTAGTGATCATGGAGATAAGATTAGGGCTAATCTTCGACAGGTTAAGATTGTAGTGATCATGGAGATAAGATTAGAGCTAATCTTTGACAAGATAAAATTGTAGTGATCATGGAGATAAGATTAGAGCTAATCTTCAACAGGTTAAGATTGTAGTGATCATGGAGATAAGATTAGAGCTAATCTTTGACAGGTTAAGATTGTAGTAATATAGAAACTATCCACTTCCGGGTTAGTTCCACAGGGCAGCAGTTAGCAGGAAGATGCTGCTCAAGTGGATCTTACATCTCATAATTGAATACAAAGTGAATGAGTCATTCACTATAATGTTCGTAGCATGGTGGATCTGAGTGATAAAGCAGTGAGATGTTTGCGCCGTTTCATCTGTGAGAAAGGGATTGTATGCAGAAAAATAATTTATCACCCATAAGGCAGCAAAGATGCCCTTGGACTCTAATGATATTAATAATAATAATAATAATAATAATAATAATAAATAGTAATAATTTGTGCATTGTATGTGCATTGTGGTGCAGTGGATATCGACTCGAAATGAGAAATTAGGGAGCCGAGTTCCAATTCGAGTTGAATTCCTAGTATTCGCTTACGCACAAATACCCTTGGGAAAGGTATTAATCCATGTATTCCCTCCAGTTATGGGTTAAATGACAGGACAGATTGGGTTCATTAGCCTTGGCTTGCAACCAGTCTACTGCTGAATGTAATGGTAATTTACTGCGTGATAATCTTCTGCTCAGTCAGTCATGTCTCTAAAGAGACATGATCGCCTAAGCGTGTCTCACGTCTGGCACTTAACTGACTGACTGATGGTGGGTCTTAGTGGTAAAGGATAAAACTGGTTTAACTGGTGAATGCAGTTCATCTGAGCACTTTCCATGTAAATGACCATAGAGCAGTGAGGCTTGTATCGTTTCACTGGTGAGAAAGGAGTTGTAGGGTGAAAAATATTTTTTTATCCAGAAGGGCACAAAGATTCTTTTCAGCCTTATCAAAAGTGTGAACTAGGCAGCTTCTGCCCATACATGGCAACAGCATGCCATTTTAGACCTGATCTAGTGGGTGATAACATGAGGAGTCAGGTACTTACTGGAATAGTACAGGGAACTGACTATTTTTTCCAGCATCTTTAGTGATAGATTGAATGTAGGGGCTGTACATTGTGATACATTGGATATCAGCTCGGAATGTGAAATCGGGGACCCGAGTTCAAATTCCTATTGAATTTGTTGCATTCACTTATGTGCAAATATTTTTGGAAAATGTTATTAATCCATTGCTACTCCCTCCAGCTCTGACTTAAACAGCAGAACAGATTGGGTTCTATAGCCTTGGTTGGCAACCAGTCTATTGCAGAAAGTAATAGCAGCATACTCCAAGAAAATCTTTTGCCCAGTCAGTCGTGTATATTTCGAAACATGATTGCCTAAGCATGTATCACATATGAGACTTAACTGACTGACTGATTCAATTTTAGGCCTGATCTGGCTCTTGTAAAGGTAGTAGATAACATGAGGAGTCAGGTACTTACTGGAGTGATACAGAGAACCGACTTTTTTTTCCCAGCATCTTTAGTAATGAACCTTATATATAATCTCTACTTGAGGATTGGGTTGAGTTCAAGGCCTAGTAAGGCACTCATCCCTTGTACAATATAATTTTTAAATTATACCTTGATAGTTTTGTTTATGAATTAAAATGTTTGGTTTTAAAGGCCCTTAATTTGTTCAAAAGTGTCATATAATGCCAAATAAAGATCTTAGAAATTATATCTACATGACCTTTAATTATATAGAGTATTGTGCAAAAGTATTAGGACAAGAACTAATTTATCTTTCATGAGGCATCAAAATAAAGTTTAAAACCACCCCTGTCCTAACACACGACTGGTAGTATGCAAAAGTATTAGGACAGGGGTGATTTTCTTAAAAACCTCTCTGAAAAGCTAAGTAAATTGCTGATAAATATTGGTTATTTAAAACTAGGCTTAAAAGAAATGTATTAAAAAGAAGTTGTATTTAATTTTTCCTATTTTCTATTAAACAAGTTATTTTGAAACTACTCTATTGAACATCTATGGGATATTTTGGATAAAAAATGGATTAATCTAATGTTACTTCGCAAGACACACTTTGGGAACAAATACAAGCTGCTTGTCAGGAGATACCATTAGATACATTGAAGATGCTTGTGATGTCAATGCCTGAGTATTTTTTTCTTGTTAAAGCATTTGTTGAGTAAATCTAATAAAATTACTTTAATTAAATTGTTTATTTTCTGTCAATATGCCTCATGAAAGATAAAATAGTTTTTGTCCTAATAGTTTTGCACAGTACTGTTTCTCAAGTTTTTCAGATCTCTAAGGCTTTTAATTGTTGTAATATTTTTGAATGTAAGATTAATGGGTGTAACTAATGTATATTGCCCAAGGGCGAATTAACTAGAAGTGGGAGTATGAAGTATGTGGTTATTACTCAGGGAAGTTTCTCAATTAAATGTTTTTAGGTGGCGTTTAAGAAGAGAAAGGAAATTGTGAATAAAGTGAATGAAGTGAAGAAAGATTTATTGTTGCAATGAAATCTGTGTCGGAAATAACGAAAAAAGAAGATCTAAATCTAAACTTATTTATAAATGGAACTTTGTGTGTGTCTGTGTGTCTGTGTATCCGTTACCTATAGACTCCAAAACGGCTGAACCGATTGTCTTGAAAATTTACATAGTTGTCCTATAAGTGTCTGCAAGTGTTCTTAGCTAGGTTTTGTGTTGAGGTATCCCCGATAAATATTGAAAATCGATAATTGAAAAAATCGGGTTATAGAAGTAGTGGTCCGATTTTAATCAAATTTGATACACACATAGACAAAGACATAAGAAACGATATTCAGAAGTTTCAAGGTTGCAGTTCTTACACTAGTGCAGAAAATCGATAATATATATATATATATAAATATATAAAAGGCAAGATGTTTGTGCGTGTGTGTGTGTCTGTTTATCTGCCTATATGTCTGTATTTTGTTTTCAACCCTTTTATTTTAGTTTTTGTTTTGGGTTTGGCTCTAAGTAGGCATAATTGTAGTTCTAAGTCTCAGCCATGATACCATTTACTCAGATGACTTACTTAGCCTTCAAAATTCAGTTTACGATGAAAAAATTTATTTGATATCAATACCAGGAAATCAAAATTTGACTTACATCCATTCATTTTTCTTTCAGTGTACGGTTTCGCTTTAACTGGAAACAACTACTGCTTTTTAGTCTTTCGTGCCAACATCCAAAGAGTCTGAGCTCCAGGACCATGGATTAGTTTTAAAGCTTTCATTACACCCGAGCAATGCCGGGCTATACTGCTAGTATATATATATATATATATATATATATGTTATGGTCAGATCACATTGAATATGCTGGTTCCCACTTGCTCACCGAAGTTAAGCAATGTTGAGCCTGGTCAGTACTTAGATGGATGAAAGCTTGGGAATACCAGGTGCTGTAAGTGTTTATTGATGGATGTGCGTTGTGGTGCAGTGGATGTTGGCATGGAGGGGGAAATTGGTGAGCTGAGTTCCAATTCCAGTTGAACACTTTGCATTCACTTATGCACTGGTACCCTTGGGAAAGGTATTAATCCATCTCTTCCCTCCAGTTATGGGTTAAATAACTGAAGTCTGCTGTTATGCAATCTCTGGCGAACTTCTGCACCGATTGTTGGTTATCAGCAGTTCCAAAAAGTGTGGATGATGCTACACAAGCCTTCACTACTCTAAACAGTTGTTTGTGTGGCAGTCTGAGTTAGACACTCATATGTTGAAATCGACGGGAGTGTTCATAATATATATATATATATATATATATATATATATTGTGTGTATTTTGGCAGCATTTTTTCATTAATGCAGGTTTCATTGAATAATATAGACAAGTTCTGTCTATTAATTTTGTGTAGGATCCGTTCATACTGTCTGATATACTTGATGGTGATATCGTTGAAAGACAACAAAAAATCACAGTAATTGTTGATTTTTTTATCGGGTCTAAGCTTTCGGCTCACATAAGCCATTATCAAAAAGTAAATATTAACACATAGTAAACATAGAACATTTAAGCTATTAACAATAAAGAGAATTAAATTGAAAATATAAGTCCATCCCTACCGTGGCGGATGGCCGAAGACAGTGACAAAATAGTGGCGTTGTGGTCCCTGATCTGATTACAGGCATTTGAGTACGTTATTGGAAATATCAAAATTGATTGTATTCAAACCAGGTTTAAATTGTTTGATGCAGATTGCTTTGAGGATTTTTAGTTTCTGTTTATTATTTTCTTGTTTGAGTATGTACGTGTTATCAATGAGCGTTTTTCTCAGAAGCGTGTGTTGATAACCGTGTTGTTTTAAATGACGGAATATATTTGAATTTTCATTTAAGTGCAACGTCAGATGCTGTGAGAGCAAATTTGTAGTGTGGCCAATGTAGATATTATTGAGGTTGTTAGAGATACATTCTCTAAATGGACATATGAATTTATATACTACATTGGTTTTTTGCAAATCACTAACGGTGGGGGAAGAGTCGTTGCAGACGAATGAATTAGATGTAGTGGATTTAGTGTAATATATAATAAACTTAATTCTTTTGTTAGAGTCTGTCGGAGAAATAAAAAAAATCAACAATTACTGTGATTTTTTTGTTGTCTTTCAACGATATCACCATCAAGTATATCAGACGGTATGAATGGATCCTACACAAAATTAATAGACAGAACTTGTCTATATTATTCAATGAAACCTGCATTAATATATATATATATATATATATATATATATAAACAGTACATTATAATATCCACTGGCCTTAATCGTTCGAGAAATCTATTTTTTGGCAAGAATCAAACCTGCATACTCCCAATGCCAAGAAGATGTTGTCTTTAGACCAGGCGTGTCTTGCCACTTGTCTACAAAAGATTTCATGGCAGACAAGATTCAAATTAACCCTTAAATAGATGTTCTGATTCCTTTTATTGAATGATTAATATCTGCTCAGATTTTATTCAATGTAAACAAACTCAACTGAAGAATGGAAGTAATTGGAAATTTTCAAAACTGGCATGAGCTGAAATATTTTGAATTTTTGTTTAACATTATTTCTTTTTTTCAGTCAATATATAAACCGACCCCTCACTTTGTGACCATTGTAGTGTCTATGCATTTATATTCCTAATATGTAAATAAATCTAAAAGACATGCCTGTGTAGCTAATTAGTATTTGATTGATTTATTTTCTTATCAACAGATAAGAAATTATGTGTATATAAAGTGGGGGATAAATTATATATTACACTAATACATAAATTGACCCCTCACTTTGTGACCATTGTAGTTTATATATATATATATATATATATATATATATATATTCCAGGGACTATAAATACATGTAAAAGACATGCCTGTGCATTTAATAAGTATTTGATTGATTTATTTTCTACAGCTTATCAATAGACAAGAAATTATAATCTCTGTATAAAGTGGGGGATCAATTATATATTACACTTAATACATAAATTGACCCCTCACTTTGTGACCATTGTAGTTTCTATACATATATATTCCAGGGACTATAAATACATCTAAAAGACATGCCTGTCCAGCTAATCAGTATTTGATTGGTTTTTTTCTTATCAACAGGCAAGAAATGTGCATATAAAGTGGGGGATCAGTTCTATATTAAATCAGTATATAAATTGATCCCTCAATTTGTGATCATTGTAGTTTTTATACATTTATATTCTAAATAAGTAAATATAAAAGACATGCCTGTGTAGCTAATCAGTATTTGATTGATTTATTTTCTTATCAATAGATAAGAAATTATGTGTATATAAAGTAAGGGAACAATTCTATGTTACAATCAGTATATAAACTAACCCCTCACTTGATGACCATTGTAGTTTCTATACATATATATTCCAGAGATTAAAAATACATCTAAAAGACATACCTGTGCATTTAATAAGTATTTGATTGATTCATTTTCTGTGGCTTATCAATAGACAAGAAATTATAATCTCTGTATAAAGTGGGGGATCAATTATATATTACACTTAATACATAAACTGACCCCTCACTTGGTGACCATTTTAGTTTTTATACATATATATTCCAGGGACTATAAATACATTTAAAAGACATGGCTGTACAGCTAATCAGTATTTGATTGATTCTTCTTATCAACAGGCAATAAATTATGTGCATATAAAGTGGGGGATCAGTTCTATATTTAATCAGTATATAAATTGATCCCTCAGTTTGTGATCATTGTAGTTTTTATACATTTATATTCCAAATAAGTAAATATAAAAGACATGCCTGTGTAGCTAATCAGTATTTGATTGATTGACTGATTCATTTTCTATTGCCTATCAACCATTTGCAGGTTATTTAAAGCCAAAAAGTAATTTTAGATTGAACGAATTATTGTTTTATGGTGGGGGATGATAAGGGTTTAGTGATACATTTTTTACTAATTAACCCATAGCTGGAAGGAGAAGAAGTGGATCTATACCTTTCTCATTTTGGTATTCACAAGTGGTCATCCATCTAGGTACTAATCAGGCATTGCTTAACATCATAAGATGAACCAGATATTTCAACATGATGAGATAAAAGCGTAAAGGAAAGAATGAAAGAAGCAAATGATAACAGAATGGAGGAGGAGAAAAGAAAGAATGAAATAAAGAGAAGAAAAGAGTAAAATAAAAGATAGACTAAAGAAGAAATAGGAAGGCTGAAGAAAAAAAAATGATTGAAGGAAAATAATGAAGAGAGAGTGTAAAGGAGAGAGAGAGAGAGAGAAAGAAACAAATGATGACAAAAGGGAAAAGGAAGAAAAAAATGAGGAAGAATCTATGAAATCAGGAGAAAGAAAAGAAAGAAGTAAAAGAATGACGATTTAGTGAGTAGAAGAAAAAAAGAATACTTAAAGCGAAAGAAAGAAAAAGTATTTACATTATTCAGCCTATTGTCCTCATATTTGTACGTTGTTTCAGGCATTGTTCACTCTGGCCTTTCTCAGGTGTTAGGAATTTCCAACTGAACCCTTTATTACAATCACCGGGATATATCATCCTCATTCCTTGCGTAGTAAAGCCTCGATTGAAAGTCATGAGTTATCTCCCTGCAAGTTACTTGTTCACCACTGCTGTAGCCTGGTATTGAACTCACAACTATTTGTGTAAAGTCACAGGAAATAACCAACATCTATATTCACTGGGCCATGTGTCCTTAAGAACAACTGAATTTTTGGGACTTATAAAGCTGATGTCCAGTAACCCTTTTTTTTTTTACCAGAGCTCATATTGCAATTTTTTGATGTTAATAGTTTTCTTTGGTATTTTTGATGTTAATGGTTTTCTTTAGTATTTTTTACCAGAGTTCATATTGCAATTTTTTGATGTTAATGGTTTTCTTTAGTATTTTTTTACCAGAACTCATATTGCAATTTTTTGATGTTATTAGTTTGTCTAGTATTTTTTACCAGAATTCATATTGCAACTTTTTGATGTTAATTTTTTTCTGTAGTATTTTTGATGTTAATGGTTTTCTCTAGTAAGAAAGTTTAAAAGTATGAAGGAAAGAAAGAAAGAAAGAAGCAAATAATATCAATGAAAGGGAGGAAGAGAAGAAGAGAAAGATTGAAAATAAGAAAGAAAGAGGAAGACTAAAAAGGAATAAATCGGCAGACAAGCAAAGGAATGTTAGAAAAGAAAGTTTAAAATGCCATACAAGACATACAAAAAAAAAATAGACGAGAGAATGAAAACGAAAAACAGAAAGGAAAAATAGAAGCCATAATGGTAAACATGATCCTTACAGGAAGAAAATCTCATTAATTTTGCCTGAGTTATTTTATATGAAATAAAATAATTAAATAAGTTGTTTTTTCGCTTTACACAGATGAACTCCTCCGCACACACGTACTCATACATGTGTATTGGCTTGAATATGATAATTAGATGAAGAATAAAAAATATTGATTAATTTCACGTATGAACCCAAAGTGGGGCAGGTGTTTATTGGAGTCGTATTAAAGCTTCCCAACTGTATCTTTGTATAGACACTTTGAAAAAAAATCCGACTGAAACATGCATATCGATAGATTTGCAAATTATGGGAGTCCAGATAATCTCTCATTCTCTTGCTCCTTTTTACTTATATTAGTGTATGTGCACTTACCTATATATATATATATATATATATATATATATTTTTTTTTTTTTTTCTAAACATATACTGTTAAATATAAGAGACAATGAATGTCTATTATGTTTAATCATGAGCCATTCAAAACATTGTATTTTGGCTTTAATTTCAGTTGAAAATAAAGACAAAAATTCTCCAACATTTGGATAATTTTTTATTGACTAGGTTCTAAGCTTTCGGCACACATGAGCCATCTTCAGAGAGGTTATTAAGACGGTGACACAATAACATCCACCGTCACTGACAAGTTTATTTTGCTAGAATTACACAACATTAAACAACCACTTGTCAATATTGATAATATGAATAATAATGGTGTACATCAAAATAAACATGACACTATTAACTTATACTATTGCAACCAAATACATAATAATTACAAACAAGATGAAAAAACTCTCAAAAACTTAATATGTAGAAATGTTCAACCAGTGGGTAGTAATAATCAAATTAAACTTATTATATATTATAAAAATTTCAAAGCAATTGACCTCATAGTCTCTAATAACCCTACAAGCACTAAACTAAATTCTCTACAAAAAAACAATGTAGTGTACCAATTTACATGCCCATTCAGAGATTGTATCTCTGATACTAATAAAAAACCCAGTACATATATTGGTTTTACTACAACCACACTCTCCTATAGACTTACATGTCACCTTTCTGATCAGAGTACAATTAGACAACATTTCTCAGAAAAACATAAACATGTAGGTAATATCAGACAGATTTTAGTCAATAATAGAATAATTCTTACTCATACACACATTAAAAAGAACCTTCAGATATTGGAGGCCATGGACATTAAATCCAAACAACCCACACTTAATAAAATCACTTTTAAATCTGGCCATAACACATTACATTGCATTTGAATACATGGTTCTGTTGTCATTTCGTGCTATCACGGGGCGTGACGTCATACAACCGCATTGCAAACTTTTGAACTGCGTTTGTTATTTTTGGTAGCTATTGCCATTGCCTAGCAGAGTTTTATGTCAACACAAAATAAAATCATTGGTGATGGTGAATGTTATTGTGTTACCGTCTTAATAACCTCTCTGAAGATGGCTCATGTGTGCCGAAAGCTTAGAAGCAAATTAATAAAATATTATCCAAATGTTGGAGAATTTTTGTCTTTATTTTCAACTGAAATTAAAGCCAAAATACGACATTTAGAACAGCTCATGATTAAACATAATAGACATTCATTGTTTCTTATATTTAACAGTATATGTTTAGAAAATTATTTGCTGCCTCGATACACTAAATATATATATATACATATATATATATATATATATATATATATATATATTGGGAATGATGTTAAATCTATGAATGTTGAGGATAATCCAACAAGATCTACTTAATATATGTATACTTAATATACTTATATAAGTGTTTGTGAGTATATGTAAGTGTACGCATAGACATGTATATACATATGTGGAGGTGGATATAAGTAGGTATACATTATTGGGTTAATATGTAGAGTTATATATATGTACGTATTCATGTGCTTGTGAGTGAGTGTGTAATGAGTTTATGGTCACTGTCAAAGGATGACGAACTTTTCTCCACCCGTCTAATGATCCCCAACTGAGATAATGCTAAAGTCTCTATTTTAGATAACATTACTTGTTTTTCATTTCATTTTAAAGAAATGTTTATTCTAGGAAAATATTTATGGTAAATGGAACGAATATAGTGTGGTCTGTTGAAATGAGCCAATTTAGCTCATAGAAATGAATTATAATTTATAACTAATCTAAATGATGTGTTGCATCTTTTTTTATAAATATAATATATATATAATTAATTTAAATAGGATCATTTTATTATGAAGATAGATACAAAGGTATCTAAACTTATTTATAAATGGAACTTTGTGTCTGTGTGTATATCCGTTACCTATAGACTCCGAAATGGCTGAACTAATTTTCTTGAAAATTTACACAGTTGTGCTATAAACTTCTGCGAGTGTTCTTAGTTAGGTTTTGTTTCAAGGTACCCCCGATAAATTTCGAAAATTGATAATCGAAAAAAATCAGGTTCTACAAGGAGTGGTCCGATTTTAATCAAATTTGATACACTCATAGACAAAGTCATTAGAAATGATATTCAGAAGTTTCAAGGTTGCAGTTCTTACAATAGTGCAGAAAATCAATAAAATATATATATATATATAAAAGGCAAGATGTTTTTGTGTGTGTGTGTGTGTGTGTCTGTTTATCTGCCTGTATGTCTATTTTTTTCAGCCCTTTTATTTTAGTTTTTCTTTGGGTTTGGCTCTAAGTAAGTATAATTGGAGTTCTTAGTCTCAGCCATGATAGCATTTACTCAGAGGACTTATTTAGCGTTCAAAATTCAGCTTACGACGAAAAACTTATTTGATATTGATACCAGGAAATCAAAATTTGACTTACATCCATTCATTTTTCTTTCAGTCTACGGTTTCACTTAACTTGAAACAACTATTGCTTTTTAGTCTTTCATACCAATGTCCAAAGATTCTGAGCTCCAGGACCATGGATGAGTTTTAAAGCTTTCATTATACCCGAGCAACGTCAGGCTATACTGCTAGTATCTCTTAAAAGAAAAATTTTAAGTGCTTGTCAGACGACACTTTGTCAGAACAAAAATCGCCAACAAAATTAAATTACATAGGTAATGTATATATTTTTTTTTAAACTTCAGTTGTTGTTAAAAAAATTTTCTTAGCAACTTCTCCATTTTAATTTTGCCAACGATTTCTATTCAATAAACAGCTATCCTTGAATACGAGTGGCCAGCCATTATCTATATATATATATATATATATATATATATATATATATATATATATTCAGATACTTTAATCCAAGCGGAAAAAGCAGGAAGGTAAATTCCAAAAACCCGATCCTAATTAATATTAAAATTTTATTTTAAGATTAAAAAATGATACAGGAAGAGAGCTCCATGTAATAAAATATTACAGAGCAAATATAAATTAAATAGGATTAATTCAAGCAACAAAAAAATCCATTCTCATAGTCATCCGCAGACAGATCTGTTTTGCTGTATCACAGCTCATCAGTACGGTTAGATGGCCAATTGCTTTTTACCTAGGATTAAAACCCGACTGAATTGGCATCAGTCGGCGATTTTACCTCTGAGCTACGGGTGCTCGGTAGAAGGCAGACTTTTTAGCGTGCATATTATCATTATACACGCCAAATATCTGAGAGTGTTTTAATTCATTGCTGAATGAACGATGCGTATATGCTAGAGTAGCTACTGTTTTTCAAAGTCTACCATTCTTCCAGAGTGCTCAATCAGGGTGTGATATATATATATATCACACCCTTCTTCCAGAGTGCTATATGACATCTTAGTCTGCCGAAATAGTTTATACTCCATGAAATACCTAGGAAGTATCCTAACAGGAGATGGAAAGTGCAACACGGACATCCGAAGGCGAATTGGCATGGCAAAGGACGCGTTCCAGAAGATGAGCAAAATACTAACACACAGGAAGATCTCAATAGAAACGAAGAAAAGAGTGCTAGACTGCTACGTGATGTCAGTTCTTCAATACGGCTGTGAATGCTGGACAATATCATTGAAAATGAGGACAAAACTGGAAGCGGCCGAAATGTGGTTCTACAGAAGGATGCTACGGATATCGTGGACTGAGCATACAAGCAACGACGAAGTGTTAGAAAGAATGGCAACAAAAAGGAAATTGATGCTGAGCATCAGGAAGAGACAACTGAAGTTCCTGGGACATGCAATGAGGAAGGAAAGCCTGGAGAACCTGATACTGACTGGTCAGATAGAAGGAAGGAGAGACAGAGGAAGGCAGCGGATAACATATTTGCAGGGTCTGATCAGGTGGATGACGGAACGGGGGTTGCCAGGAGCAACAGGAGCAAACATACTAAGAGCCACAAGGGATAGGGAGACGTGGAGATCCATGATCGCCTACGTCCTGAAGGGACAGGGCACATAGAAAATGTGAAACGAAAATTTTAATGCTTTTGAATACTGATAAAATATTTATAGTTGGTTGAAATATGAAGACAAGGAAGGAGGGAGATTCTTTTGTACACAATTCATTGGTCAGTTGTTTGGTTGGTTAGTCAATTGTGATTACATTTGAGCTGGGAGGGGGGAGATTTTTTACAATGTTTGCATTTTTGTGTATTGAGTATCAAATTTTAGTTTTTTTTACATTGGGAGAAAATTGAATTTTGGACAAGTTGAAAGTTTTATTAAAGACACACAAAACAAATAAGGAAATAGATTTAGTTATTAAGTCTTTTATTATATTTATGTAACTTTTTTTGGTATTTTTCTGATGTTGAGATATATCTGTTATTTTATTTATTTTTAGTCATTGATTTTGTTTTAAGTTATCTAGTGAAAAGGGAAAAATGAACAAATTGTCTGGTTCTTGTAGATTTCTTTTTCTCTGTCTGCAACAAATGCTATCTGATTTAATTGTACCAGTCAATGAAAATATTCACACACTCCTCGGGAACCCGGTATACATCAGTCATCCTGCTGATAGGTTTCACGTTATTTGTACAAGTTATTATGCAAGCTTTTCTAGTGTTAAGTTGGATCAGCTCTGTAATCTTTAAAATGGCAGATAAATTCGAGCAACGTACTTGATATTTGGCAGCGATGAGCCCCAAAAATGCTTCACTAAGCTTTTGTTGAATATTCCATCTGTCAAACACAATTGTGTGTCAAATATGTGATGATTTCTGTGTTTTAAAATTCTACCTTGATTCCTGTCTCTCTGAATTCTCTGCTAATTTCTGTGTCTCAAAATGATACACTGATTCTCATATTTCAAATTTTGCACTGATTCCTTTATTTATTTAGGGTAATTACTTTGCAATAAATAGTCCAATGCAAGTAGAATATTGAGTGCAAAATCAAATTTAATGATCAGTAGACAGAGCTTGATTGATATTCTCTATAAAATCTATTTAATAAGCTCATTTTATTTAGACTGCATGTATGGAGGATCAAAATTGCTAGAATGTTAATCTGTAAGACTCACAGGCAAACCTTTACATGTCACTGAGTGTTAGTCTTGTAAATCATATCTTTATCAAACTTTCCTACTCTTTTACTTGACCTTATTACCTTAGTTGTGTTACAATTCCAGTTGTTCTAATCTGTTACTGTAAAAATTCACCATTAGCAAGACGGTTGGAGTCTTGATCAAGCAAGTCATATTTTTTTTTATTTTAGTACATTATGGAATTTGATCTTTCCTAAAGAGAATTTTTAAAAATATGTGTTAGTCTTGCAGTCCCTATAGATATCAAGGAATACTCTAATGGGAAATGATGTCTTGTGGAAGAAGATATTTTGATAGACCAATTTCTCTGCCATCTTGATAATCTTTTGAAAATCTATGTAATCTCTTTCTCTCTCTTTCATTTTAAAAAGTGGGATTTTTTGTGCAATTTGAATGCTGTTATCTCTGTTCTATTTTGCAACATTTATCTGTAACTTTCATCGCTGAATTTTTTTTTCTTTTTTGAAAAAAGGAAATTTTATAATTTCCATAAAGTTCAATTTTTATATCACATTTTAAGGAGTGTTCAAGACACAGTTAATGCTGTCAAAATGTAACTTTTCAGTCGGTAAAATCTGAGTTGTTAAGTGTTGGTAAAATGTACAATGACAGGAGTTACTTGGTAAAATGCAAGTTGCCAAGTACTGGTCACATGCAAGTTAAGTTGGTACACATTAGTAAAATGCAAGTTGGCAAGAGTCAATTGGTAAAATATAGGTTGGCAAGCATCAGTGGGTAAAATGCAAATTGTTAACTATTGGTAAAATGCATGGCAATCATTCGTAAAATACAAGTTGGCATGTATTAATAAAATGTAAGTTTGCAAGCATCAGTCGGTAAAAATGTAGGTTGGCAAGCATCAGTGGGTAAAAATGTAGGTTGGCAAGCATCAGTCGGTAAAATGTCAGTTGGCAAGCATCAGTCGGTAAAAATGTAGGCTGGGAAGCATCAGTGGGTAAAAATGTAGGCTAGCAAGCTTCAGTGGGTAAAAATGTAGGCTGGCAAGCATCAGTGGGTAAAAATGTAGGCTGGCAAGCATCAGTGGGTAAAAATGTAGGCTGGCAAGCATCAGTGGGTAAAAATGTAGGCTGGCAAGCATCAGTGGGTAAAAATGTAGGCTGGCAAGCATCAGTGGGTAAAAATGTAGGCTGGCAAGCATCAGTGGGTAAAAATGTAGGCTGGCAAGCATCAGTGGGTAAAAATGTAGGCTGGCAAGCATCAGTGGGTAAAAATGTAGGCTGGCAAGCATCAGTCGGTAAAATTGTTGGCTGGCAAGCATCAGTCGGTAAAATTGTTGGCTGGCAAGCATCAGTCAGTTAAATTGTAGGTTGGCAAGCATCAGTCAGTAAAATATAGGTTGGCAAGCATCAGTCGGTAAAATATAGGTTGGCAAGCATCAGTCGGTAAAATATAGGTTGGCAAGCATCAGTTGGTAAAATGTTGGTTAAATGTAGGCATCAGTTGTTAAAATGTAAATTGACAAGTCAGTTGGTACAATGCAGGTTAGCAAATGTTAAGTGGCAGGTGTAAGAGGTGGATGTTAATATATTATAAAGCAGATACAGTCAGCTGTTGGATTCTGACAAAACTAGTTGGGTATGAATCATGGATTGACAAGAGCAGTTTGTGCACAAATGATATTTTGAGGTTAAATAAACATCATTACATTTTGGCAACTATTATGTCTCTCCCTATTTTGAGCTTCCTTGTGACGTAAGCCCTATTTCTTATACTATTTTACTATCCTCTGTATGTTCCCTCCTGGACCTCTTCAGGGTCTCTAGTGAATTTCCCTTTTTTTTTCATTCCTTCCTTAATCAGCTTTTGCTTTTCATTTCTTTGTTGTCTCTCTTTTCCTTTTCATTTTTTTTATTGTGTCCTACTTATTTATTTTTGTCTTTGTTTATTTTTCCTTTTCTTCTTTCTCTGTTTTTCTTTCCCTCCCTATTGCTCAGTTCCTTGTCTCTCTTTTTCGTCCCCCTTTTTACTGGGTCCTACTTTATTTTTTTTATCTTTGTCTATTTTTCTTTTTCTTTCTTCCTTGTCTTTCTTCCCCTCCCTATTATTTGTTGCCGCTCTTTTCCTTTTCCCCTTCCAAGCTTCTCTTTGTTTCTTTTCTGTTTCATTTTTGTCTATTTTTTTGTCTTGCTCTGTCTTTTTTACTCTTGATTCTCTTTCATTCGCTTTGCACTTATGGCCTTGGAAAAGGCATGAATCCATTTTCCTCCAGCTATTGATTAAAAGGAACAAAAGCCAGAGCTCTCTTGCGTTGAGGTGGTAACTAGTCAAGAAGAAGAAAATAAGTCAAACCCAGCCTGATGTCTCCAATCAGGCTGTCTTGCCCAAGACACCATGGCTGCTATGTCTGTAGTATATGCAGAGCCCTTATTAATGTAATGTATTATTTTTCTCTATCTCTCTAACTTAAAAATCCTTCTCATCTCTTTCTCATTCATAAATCTTTCTCGTCTATCCCTCAGAAATTATTCTCATTTCCTTTCTGTCTAGTTCTAGATCTGAGAAATCCTTCTCACCCCCCTCTCTCTCACTCTCTAACCAAAAATCCTTCTCACCTCTCTCCATCTTTCTCTCTCTCTCAGAAAGCATTGTGATCTCCATCTCTCTAGCAGAAATCCTTCTCATTTCGCTCTAACTCAGGTATCCTTCATATCACCCTCTCTATAACTTAAAAATCCTTCTCATTACACCCTCTCTCAAAAATTTGTTTTTCTTCTCTCTCTCTTTCTCTCTATCTAACTCCGAAATCCTTCTTGTCTTTCTCTAATTTAGAAACCCTTCTGCTCTCACTCCCTCTCTCTAATTTGAAAATCCTTCATGTCCCCCTCTCTCTCTAAATCAAATCCTCCTCATTTCTCTCTCTCTAAGAAATCCTTTTTTGTCTTTCACTAACTCAGAAATCCTTCTCTCTCCCTAATACAGAAATCCTTCTTTTTTTTCTCTAACTCAGAAATCCTACTGGTCTCTCTCTCTCTCTCTCTAACTTGGAAATCATTCCTGTCTGTCTGTCTCTAAATCAGAAATCCTTCTCATCCCTCTCTCTCTCATAAATTTGTCTTCTCTCTCAGAAATTCTTCTTTTCTTTAACTCAGAAATCCTCCTGGTCTCTCTCTCTCTCTCTTTCTCTCTCTCTAATTTGGAAATCCTTTTTGTCTGTCTCTCTCTCGAACTCAGAAATCCTTCTCATCCCTCCCTCTCTCTCTCTCTCTCTCTCTCTATATATATATATATATATATATATATATATATATATATATCAGAAATCCTTCTCACTCCTCTCTCTCTCTCAGAAATTCATTTTCTCTCTCTCTCTAACTCAGAAATCCTTCTGGTCTCTCTCTCTCGAACTTGGAAAAACTTCTCTTTAACACTGGAATCCTTCCAATCACCACTCACACTCACTCACTTTCTGAGAAATTATTCTCATCTCCTTTCTCTCTCTCTCTCTCTATATATATATATATATATATATATATATATATATTTTTAGCTATTCCACTTTCTCAACCCCCTTTCTATTTTCTGCTTCTTTCTTCTTTCAATTTGATCTCTCTCTTCTCCTTCTTTTGAAGATCTCCTTTCAACTTCTTTTTCATTCATTTACCACTTTATTTTTTTCTTCACTCCAATCCTGTTAAGTTATTGTATTCAGCAGATGAAATTCCCGTAGAAATAAAATAAAGGCCAGAGGAAATGCAAATGAAAAAAAAGAAAAAAAAAAACAGAAAACAAAAAAAAAAAGACAGACATACAAATAAAGGGGAAGGAAATGGAATTGTGTTCCTGATTCAGACATTTTGTCCCTTCATTTGGGTTCCAGCAATGCCAGAACTGATAGCAAACCAACAATTTATTTGCCCTATGTTGATTCTTAAAAGAGGATGAAGAAAAATAGCAACCATTGATTAAACCATGGTGATGGGTGTGGAAGGCATGAAACCCACTTGTAGTGATTCCATTTTCCAGATAATAATTTTTTTTTTTTTGTGCTTTGGTATTTCCTGCAAAACACACATATTCATATATATTCATATAGATAGGTATGAGTTTGTAACCCTTGGTTTCACGCTCTTGTGATTGTCAGACAATCTGTTTGTCTGACGATCACAACAGCGTGAAACCCAGGGTTAGAAACTCACACCTATCTATATGAATATGTCAGCTCTATCACTGATATTGAGCACTTTTAAATAAGTACCACGCATATATAATATGTAAACAATATAATATATATAACAAATCGCATATATATATATATATATATATATATATTGATATTTATAATTATATACATACACTTTTCACACATTCATATATATATATATATATATATATATATATATATATATATATTAGTTAAGTGCCATACATGATACACGCTTTGGGCGATCATGTCTTGAAAGAGACATGACTGACTGGGCAGAAGATATTATTCCACAGTAGGTTGCCATTGCTTTCTGCAGTAGACTGGTTGCCAGCCAAGGCTATAAAACCCAATCTGTCCTATTATTTAACCCATAACTGAAGAGAAGAGGCAGATTAATATTTTTTCCAAGGGTATTTGTGCACAACATGAACACAAGGAATTCAACTGGAATTCCAACTCGGCTCCTCAATTTGACGTTTCAAGTCGATATCCATTACATCACAATGCACGTCCATATTACAATAATAGCATATTAAATTCAATTTGTTATTTTAAATTTCCTTATCAATATATATATATATATATGACCTAGGAAATGAACAACATTTCACTGCCTGATGATGGTGTACTGAACATCGAAGCTTATTAGCTTTTGAGTTGCAGTATGCTATTATTATAACAATAGTAATAACTATATATCTATACATGCTCTACTTCTGTATTGAGCACTTTTTATAAAAAGAAAATATTAAACTGTGGAATATATATCCATTAGTTTAAACCACTTATATATCAATTCACCCCAAGCAAAGGGATAGTCTCACTAAGGTGCAAAGATCTACTTGGAGTGAAAGAGAATGAGAAAAACTTTCTTCTTTCAAACTTTTCACTTGTGGAACTCTCTTCTGGCCTCTTTGCTTCCTTAAATATGAGAAAAACTAGTACTAAGAAAAGAAGGTAATAATGTCAAGACTGAGAACAATGCAAAAGTCCCAGACCAGATGTGGCAGTAATATTCAATGCACAGCAGACTTATTAATATGTAAGATGAACTAGCGAACATGTACAACATTACCATCATCTGTAAATTTGTTGATTATCATTTTTAAAAAAAATTTTTTTTTTTTTTTTTTTTTACTTTTTTCAATGCATTCTTATCAATTAGTACATAAAGTTTCAGATTTTCAAAAAAAAAAAATTGGAAAAAATTCAATATTTAAAGATTTTTTGGGGTGCTCAGTTTCTCATATAACCTTATAATAAATCAATCCCCCATTGTGGAAACACTCATTTTTTTTTCGTTTTGTTGCCCTTTTTCTTTTTCTTTTTTTTTCAAAACTTGTAGGAAATTAATGGAAAAAACCGTTCCAGAAATATGTTTTTATTCAAAATTTTTTTTAGAATAGGAATTATTTTAAAATTTTCTGTCAAAATTTTTTTTTAATAACTTATTCTTTATTGATATGAAGTAGGGATAATTAAAAATTTTTGATGGGTTTGTTGATCTTCAGATTGTAAGCTTCCTTATACATGGTCTCAGTGGCATTAAAGCGACCTTAATGCGAGTTTTTCCAAAATGAAGGATCAGTTTACTATTAGGTTGTATGAGAAACTGAGGACCCCTAAAAATCTTAAATACTGAATTTTTTTCACATTGTTTTTATAATCGGAAAGTTTAGGGTCTAAATCGATGATATTGCACTGAAAAAAGTTAAAAAAATGATAAATCAACATATTTACAGGTGATGGTAATGTTGTAAAGGTCTGCCAATCATTTATATTGAGAAAAAAATTGTTTCAGATGACAGTCAACCAAAATTAACTTTCTTCAAGTTAAAACGACTCTGATAATGCTTTATTAAAATTTTAGTGAATAAGCAAGATGACGTTTGAAAGAAGTCAAAATCTTGTATTGTGGAACTCTTTTATCTCATAAATGTATTCTGTCTCTAACTTGAAAAATATATCCTACACAGAATTTTAAGGATTTATCCATATTTCAAGTGCTTTAATCCAAATGATTAATATAAT
Source organism: Ascarosepion bandense (assembly GCA_037127315.1). Lineage (NCBI taxonomy): Eukaryota > Metazoa > Mollusca > Cephalopoda > Sepiida > Sepiidae > Ascarosepion > Ascarosepion bandense. The sequence goes on from JBBBDQ010001775.1 coordinate 4,474,318, forward strand.
ACTTTGGCCATGTGATCTGCAGTCCCAGTAGCATAACCATTGAGCTAAATGCTGCCTAATCTATAGTAAGAGTTAATGCCAATTATCTTCCTAGTGTTGTTCGATTTTTTCTTTCTCAGGCATAGTTTTTCCACATTTTTAGGATCTCATGCCAAAGGTACTAAAAATATTGTAAAAGATCTTTATTTTTGAGCAATACAGTTTGAAGTGAGATTGTATTCAATTTAAATTTGGTCAGCACATCAAATTTGTTGATACTGTTATTGTTTCTTTTGAAAGAATAGTTGCAGGCTAGTAACCAATGCTGTTCAATACAAAGTGAATCTCTCACTCTAATAGCCAACTCTTATAAGTAGTTGCCAGTTTAGTACTATAAAAAACAAAAATATTTTAATTTGTTGGGTTTCTATTCTGAAATGTTTCCTGCATCTTTATTTCTGTAAGTATATTTCAGTATTTGTTAAATCAACCCCTTCTCCTACAGATATGGATTAAATAGTGGTGCAATCAGTATAAGGGAACAACAACTCTGAATTAAAAACAGTGTATGAACCTGGCAGAAACTATCACTGAGGTTCACTCAACATAGTTGTAGTATAAAGTACAGATTGACTCAATGGTTTTTGAAGAAATACAAATGAACCTAAGTAGACAGTCATGTTAAAGATAAGAAATTATACTGA